>CAMPDV010003718.1:0-45808 GCA_946699065.1 Loxodes magnus
CTACTTCTCAAAGCATACTCCTTAAAACTGAAATTCTTTCTTCTTTTCTTACTTTACTTCTTCACTTTTCTAAATACTACTTCTCAAAGCATACTCCTTAAAACTGAAATTCTATCTTCTTTTCTTACTTTACTTCTTCACTTTTCTAAATACTCATAACTTCTCAAAGCATACTCCTTAAAACTGAAATTCTATCTTCTTTTCTTACTTTACTTCTTCACTTTTCTAAATACTACTTCTCAAAGCATACTCCTTAAAACTGAAATTCTATCTTCTTTTCTTACTTTACTTCTTCACTTTTCTAAATACTTATTACTTCTCAAAGCATACTCCTTAAAACTGAAATTCTATCTTCTTTTCTTACTTTACTTCTTCACTTTTCTAAATACTACTTCTCAAAGCATACTCCTTAAAACTGAAATTCTATCTTCTTTTCTTACTTTACTTCTTCACTTTTCTAAATACTACTTCTCAAAGCATACTCCTTAAAACTGAAATTCTTTCTTCTTTTCTTAAATTACTTCTTCACTTTTCGAAATACTCATAACTTCTCAAAGCATACTCCTTAAAACTGAAATTCTATCTTCTTTTCTTTAATTACTTCTTCACTTTTCTAAATACTCATAACTTCACAAAGCATACTCCTTAAAACTGAAATTCTATCTTCTTTTCTTTAATTACTTCTTCACTTTTCTAAATACTCATAACTTCTCAAAGCATTCTCCTTAAAACTGAAATTCTATCTTCTTTTCTTACTTTACTTCTTCACTTTTCTAAATACTTATTATTTCTCAAAGCATACTCCTTAAAACTGAAATTCTATCTTCTTTTCTTACTTTACTTCTTCACTTTTCTAAATACTACTTCTCAAAGCATACTCCTTAAAACTGAAATTCTATCTTCTTTTCTTACTTTACTTCTTCACTTTTCTAAATACTTATTAATTCTCAAAGCATACTCCTTAAAACTGAAATTCTATCTTCTTTTCTTACTTTACTTCTTCACTTTTCTAAATACTTATAACTTCTCAAAGCATACTCCTTAAAACTGAAATTCTATCTTCTTTTCTTACTTTACTTCTTCACTTTTCTAAATACTACTTCTCAAAGCATACTCCTTAAAACTGAAATTCTATCTTCTTTTCTTACTTTACTTCTTCACTTTTCTAAATACTACTTCTCAAAGCATACTCCTTAAAACTGAAATTCTATCTTCTTTTCTTACTTTACTTCTTCACTTTTCTAAATACTTATTATTTCTCAAAGCATACTCCTTAAAACTGAAATTCTATCTTCTTTTCTTACTTTACTTCTTCACTTTTCTAAATACTACTTCTCAAAGCATACTCCTTAAAACTGAAATTCTATCTTCTTTTCTTACTTTACTTCTTCACTTTTCTAAATACTTATTACTTCTCAAAGCATACTCCTTAAAACTGAAATTCTATCTTCTTTTCTTACTTTACTTCTTCACTTTTCTAAATACTCATAACTTCTCAAAGCATACTCCTTAAAACTGAAATTCTATCTTCTTTTCTTACTTTACTTCTTCACTTTTCTAAATACTACTTCTCAAAGCATACTCCTTAAAACTGAAATTCTTTCTTCTTTTCTTACTTTACTTCTTCACTTTTCTAAATACTTATTACTTCTCAAAGCATACTCCTTAAAACTGAAATTCTATCTTCTTTTCTTACTTTACTTCTTCACTTTTCTAAATACTCATAACTTCTCAAAGCATACTCCTTAAAACTGAAATTCTATCTTCTTTTCTTACTTTACTTCTTCACTTTTCTAAATACTCATAACTTCACAAAGCATACTCCTTAAAACTGAAATTCTATCTTCTTTTCTTTAATTACTTCTTCACTTTTCTAAATACTCATAACTTCTCAAAGCATACTCCTTAAAACTGAAATTCTATCTTCTTTTCTTTAATTACTTCTTCACTTTTCTAAATACTTATTATTTCTCAAAGCATACTCCTTAAAACTGAAATTCTTTCTTCTTTTCTTACTTTACTTCTTCACTTTTCTAAATACTTATTAATTCTCAAAGCATACTCCTTAAAACTGAAATTCTTTCTTCTTTTCTTACTTTACTTCTTCACTTTTCTAAATACTCATAACTTCTCAAAGCATACTCCTTAAAACTGAAATTCTATCTTCTTTTCTTTAATTACTTCTTCACTTTTCTAAATACTTATTATTTCTCAAAGCATACTCCTTAAAACTGAAATTCTATCTTCTTTTCTTACTTTACTTCTTCACTTTTCTAAATACTTATTACTTCTCAAAGCATACTCCTTAAAACTGAAATTCTTTCTTCTTTTCTTACTTTACTTCTTCACTTTTCTAAATACTTATTAATTCTCAAAGCATACTCTTTAAAACTGAAATTCTTTCTTCTTTTCTTACTTTACTTCTTCACTTTTCTAAATACTTATTATTTCTCAAAGCATACTCCTTAAAACTGAAATTCTATCTTCTTTTCTTACTTTACTTCTTCACTTTTCTAAATACTACTTCTCAAAGCATACTCCTTAAAACTGAAATTCTATCTTCTTTTCTTTAATTACTTCTTCACTTTTCTAAATACTACTTCTCAAAGCATACTCCTTAAAACTGAAATTCTTTCTTCTTTTCTTACTTTACTTCTTCACTTTTCTAAATACTTATAACTTCTCAAAGCATACTCCTTAAAACTGAAATTCTATCTTCTTTTCTTACTTTACTTCTTCACTTTTCTAAATACTACTTCTCAAAGCATACTCCTTAAAACTGAAATTCTATCTTCTTTTCTTACTTTACTTCTTCACTTTTCTAAATACTTATAACTTCTCAAAGCATACTCCTTAAAACTGAAATTCTTTCTTCTTTTCTTACTTTACTTCTTCACTTTTCTAAATACTACTTCTCAAAGCATACTCCTTAAAACTGAAATTCTATCTTCTTTTCTTACTTTACTTCTTCACTTTTCTAAATACTACTTCTCAAAGCATACTCCTTAAAACTGAAATTCTATCTTCTTTTCTTTAATTACTTCTTCACTTTTCTAAATACTACTTCTCAAAGCATACTCCTTAAAACTGAAATTCTTTCTTCTTTTCTTACTTTACTTCTTCACTTTTCTAAATACTTATAACTTCTCAAAGCATACTCCTTAAAACTGAAATTCTATCTTCTTTTCTTACTTTACTTCTTCACTTTTCTAAATACTACTTCTCAAAGCATACTCCTTAAAACTGAAATTCTATCTTCTTTTCTTACTTTACTTCTTCACTTTTCTAAATACTTATAACTTCTCAAAGCATACTCCTTAAAACTGAAATTCTTTCTTCTTTTCTTACTTTACTTCTTCACTTTTCTAAATACTACTTCTCAAAGCATACTCCTTAAAACTGAAATTCTATCTTCTTTTCTTACTTTACTTCTTCACTTTTCTAAATACTCATAACTTCTCAAAGCATACTCCTTAAAACTGAAATTCTATCTTCTTTTCTTACTTTACTTCTTCACTTTTCTAAATACTACTTCTCAAAGCATACTCCTTAAAACTGAAATTCTATCTTCTTTTCTTACTTTACTTCTTCACTTTTCTAAATACTTATTACTTCTCAAAGCATACTCCTTAAAACTGAAATTCTATCTTCTTTTCTTACTTTACTTCTTCACTTTTCTAAATACTTATTACTTCTCAAAGCATACTCCTTAAAACTGAAATTCTTTCTTCTTTTCTTAAATTACTTCTTCACTTTTCGAAATACTACTTCTCAAAGCATACTCCTTAAAACTGAAATTCTTTCTTCTTTTCTTACTTTACTTCTTCACTTTTCGAAATACTCATAACTTCTCAAAGCATACTCCTTAAAACTGAAATTCTATCTTCTTTTCTTTAATTACTTCTTCACTTTTCTAAATACTCATAACTTCACAAAGCATACTCCTTAAAACTGAAATTCTATCTTCTTTTCTTTAATTACTTCTTCACTTTTCTAAATACTACTTCTCAAAGCATACTCCTTAAAACTGAAATTCTATCTTCTTTTCTTACTTTACTTCTTCACTTTTCTAAATACTACTTCTCAAAGCATACTCCTTAAAACTGAAATTCTTTCTTCTTTTCTTACTTTACTTCTTCACTTTTCTAAATACTTATTACTTCTCAAAGCATACTCCTTAAAACTGAAATTCTATCTTCTTTTCTTACTTTACTTCTTCACTTTTCTAAATACTTATTATTTCTCAAAGCATACTCCTTAAAACTGAAATTCTATCTTCTTTTCTTACTTTACTTCTTCACTTTTCTAAATACTACTTCTCAAAGCATACTCCTTAAAACTGAAATTCTATCTTCTTTTCTTACTTTACTTCTTCACTTTTCTAAATACTCATAACTTCACAAAGCATACTCCTTAAAACTGAAATTCTATCTTCTTTTCTTACTTTACTTCTTCACTTTTCTAAATACTTATTACTTCTCAAAGCATACTCCTTAAAACTGAAATTCTATCTTCTTTTCTTACTTTACTTCTTCACTTTTCTAAATACTTATAACTTCTCAAAGCATACTCCTTAAAACTGAAATTCTTTCTTCTTTTCTTACTTTACTTCTTCACTTTTCTAAAAACTACTTCTCAAAGCATACTCCTTAAAACTGAAATTCTATCTTCTTTTCTTACTTTACTTCTTCACTTTTCTAAATACTACTTCTCAAAGCATACTCCTTAAAACTGAAATTCTATCTTCTTTTCTTACTTTACTTCTTCACTTTTCTAAATACTACTTCTCAAAGCATACTCCTTAAAACTGAAATTCTATCTTCTTTTCTTACTTTACTTCTTCACTTTTCTAATTACTACTTCTCAAAGCATACTCCTTAAAACTGAAATTCTATCTTCTTTTCTTACTTTACTTCTTCACTTTTCTAAATACTTATTACTTCTCAAAGCATACTCCTTAAAACTGAAATTCTATCTTCTTTTCTTACTTTACTTCTTCACTTTTCTAAATACTTATTACTTCTCAAAGCATACTCCTTAAAACTGAAATTCTTTCTTCTTTTCTTAAATTACTTCTTCACTTTTCGAAATACTCATAACTTCTCAAAGCATACTCCTTAAAACTGAAATTCTATCTTCTTTTCTTTAATTACTTCTTCACTTTTCTAAATACTCATAACTTCACAAAGCATACTCCTTAAAACTGAAATTCTATCTTCTTTTCTTTAATTACTTCTTCACTTTTCTAAATACTCATAACTTCTCAAAGCATTCTCCTTAAAACTGAAATTCTATCTTCTTTTCTTACTTTACTTCTTCACTTTTCTAAATACTTATTATTTCTCAAAGCATACTCCTTAAAACTGAAATTCTATCTTCTTTTCTTACTTTACTTCTTCACTTTTCTAATTACTACTTCTCAAAGCATACTCCTTAAAACTGAAATTCTATCTTCTTTTCTTACTTTACTTCTTCACTTTTCTAAATACTTATTAATTCTCAAAGCATACTCCTTAAAACTGAAATTCTATCTTCTTTTCTTACTTTACTTCTTCACTTTTCTAAATACTCATAACTTCTCAAAGCATACTCCTTAAAACTGAAATTCTATCTTCTTTTCTTACTTTACTTCTTCACTTTTCTAAATACTTATTACTTCTCAAAGCATACTCCTTAAAACTGAAATTCTATCTTCTTTTCTTACTTTACTTCTTCACTTTTCTAAATACTTATAACTTCTCAAAGCATACTCCTTAAAACTGAAATTCTTTCTTCTTTTCTTACTTTACTTCTTCACTTTTCTAAATACTACTTCTCAAAGCATACTCCTTAAAACTGAAATTCTATCTTCTTTTCTTACTTTACTTCTTCACTTTTCTAAATACTCATAACTTCTCAAAGCATACTCCTTAAAACTGAAATTCTTTCTTCTTTTCTTAAATTACTTCTTCACTTTTCGAAATACTCATAACTTCTCAAAGCATACTCCTTAAAACTGAAATTCTATCTTCTTTTCTTTAATTACTTCTTCACTTTTCTAAATACTTATTACTTCTCAAAGCATACTCCTTAAAACTGAAATTCTATCTTCTTTTCTTTAATTACTTCTTCACTTTTCTAAATACTCATAACTTCTCAAAGCATTCTCCTTAAAACTGAAATTCTATCTTCTTTTCTTACTTTACTTCTTCACTTTTCTAAATACTTATTATTTCTCAAAGCATACTCCTTAAAACTGAAATTCTATCTTCTTTTCTTACTTTACTTCTTCACTTTTCTAATTACTACTTCTCAAAGCATACTCCTTAAAACTGAAATTCTATCTTCTTTTCTTACTTTACTTCTTCACTTTTCTAAATACTTATTACTTCTCAAAGCATACTCCTTAAAACTGAAATTCTATCTTCTTTTCTTACTTTACTTCTTCACTTTTCTAAATACTTATAACTTCTCAAAGCATACTCCTTAAAACTGAAATTCTTTCTTCTTTTCTTACTTTACTTCTTCACTTTTCTAAATACTACTTCTCAAAGCATACTCCTTAAAACTGAAATTCTATCTTCTTTTCTTACTTTACTTCTTCACTTTTCTAAATACTCATAACTTCTCAAAGCATACTCCTTAAAACTGAAATTCTATCTTCTTTTCTTACTTTACTTCTTCACTTTTCTAAATACTACTTCTCAAAGCATACTCCTTAAAACTGAAATTCTATCTTCTTTTCTTACTTTACTTCTTCACTTTTCTAAATACTTATTACTTCTCAAAGCATACTCCTTAAAACTGAAATTCTATCTTCTTTTCTTACTTTACTTCTTCACTTTTCTAATCACTTATTACTTCTCAAAGCATACTCCTTAAAACTGAAATTCTATCTTCTTTTCTTACTTTACTTCTTCACTTTTCTAAATACTACTTCTCAAAGCATACTCCTTAAAACTGAAATTCTATCTTCTTTTCTTACTTTACTTCTTCACTTTTCTAAATACTCATAACTTCTCAAAGCATACTCCTTAAAACTGAAATTCTATCTTCTTTTCTTACTTTACTTCTTCACTTTTCTAAATACTACTTCTCAAAGCATACTCCTTAAAACTGAAATTCTATCTTCTTTTCTTACTTTACTTCTTCACTTTTCTAAATACTTATTACTTCTCAAAGCATACTCCTTAAAACTGAAATTCTATCTTCTTTTCTTACTTTACTTCTTCACTTTTCTAAATACTTATAACTTCTCAAAGCATACTCCTTAAAACTGAAATTCTTTCTTCTTTTCTTACTTTACTTCTTCACTTTTCTAAATACTACTTCTCAAAGCATACTCCTTAAAACTGAAATTCTATCTTCTTTTCTTACTTTACTTCTTCACTTTTCTAAATACTCATAACTTCTCAAAGCATACTCCTTAAAACTGAAATTCTATCTTCTTTTCTTACTTTACTTCTTCACTTTTCTAAATACTACTTCTCAAAGCATACTCCTTAAAACTGAAATTCTATCTTCTTTTCTTACTTTACTTCTTCACTTTTCTAAATACTTATAACTTCTCAAAGCATACTCCTTAAAACTGAAATTCTTTCTTCTTTTCTTACTTTACTTCTTCACTTTTCTAAATACTTATTACTTCTCAAAGCATACTCCTTAAAACTGAAATTCTATCTTCTTTTCTTACTTTACTTCTTCACTTTTCTAAATACTTATTACTTCTCAAAGCATACTCCTTAAAACTGAAATTCTATCTTCTTTTCTTACTTTACTTCTTCACTTTTCTAAATACTACTTCTCAAAGCATACTCCTTAAAACTGAAATTCTTTCTTCTTTTCTTAAATTACTTCTTCACTTTTCGAAATACTCATAACTTCTCAAAGCATACTCCTTAAAACTGAAATTCTATCTTCTTTTCTTTAATTACTTCTTCACTTTTCTAAATACTCATAACTTCACAAAGCATACTCCTTAAAACTGAAATTCTATCTTCTTTTCTTACTTTACTTCTTCACTTTTCTAAATACTTATTACTTCTCAAAGCATACTCCTTAAAACTGAAATTCTATCTTCTTTTCTTACTTTACTTCTTCACTTTTCTAAATACTTATTAATTCTCAAAGCATACTCCTTAAAACTGAAATTCTATCTTCTTTTCTTAAATTACTTCTTCACTTTTCTAAATACTACTTCTCAAAGCATACTCCTTAAAACTGAAATTCTATCTTCTTTTCTTACTTTACTTCTTCACTTTTCTAAATACTCATAACTTCACAAAGCATACTCTTTAAAACTGAAATTCTTTCTTCTTTTCTTACTTTACTTCTTCACTTTTCTAAATACTACTTCTCAAAGCATACTCCTTAAAACTGAAATTCTATCTTCTTTTCTTACTTTACTTCTTCACTTTTCTAAATACTTATTAATTCTCAAAGCATACTCCTTAAAACTGAAATTCTATCTTCTTTTCTTACTTTACTTCTTCACTTTTCTAAATACTCATAACTTCTCAAAGCATACTCCTTAAAACTGAAATTCTATCTTCTTTTCTTACTTTACTTCTTCACTTTTCTAAATACTTATTATTTCTCAAAGCATACTCCTTAAAACTGAAATTCTATCTTCTTTTCTTACTTTACTTCTTCACTTTTCTAAATACTTATTACTTCTCAAAGCATACTCCTTAAAACTGAAATTCTTTCTTCTTTTCTTACTTTACTTCTTCACTTTTCTAAATACTTATTAATTCTCAAAGCATACTCTTTAAAACTGAAATTCTTTCTTCTTTTCTTACTTTACTTCTTCACTTTTCTAAATACTTATTATTTCTCAAAGCATACTCCTTAAAACTGAAATTCTATCTTCTTTTCTTACTTTACTTCTTCACTTTTCTAAATACTACTTCTCAAAGCATACTCCTTAAAACTGAAATTCTATCTTCTTTTCTTTAATTACTTCTTCACTTTTCTAAATACTACTTCTCAAAGCATACTCCTTAAAACTGAAATTCTTTCTTCTTTTCTTACTTTACTTCTTCACTTTTCTAAATACTTATAACTTCTCAAAGCATACTCCTTAAAACTGAAATTCTATCTTCTTTTCTTACTTTACTTCTTCACTTTTCTAAATACTTATTACTTCTCAAAGCATACTCCTTAAAACTGAAATTCTATCTTCTTTTCTTACTTTACTTCTTCACTTTTCTAAATACTACTTCTCAAAGCATACTCCTTAAAACTGAAATTCTTTCTTCTTTTCTTACTTTACTTCTTCACTTTTCTAAATACTACTTCTCAAAGCATACTCCTTAAAACTGAAATTCTATCTTCTTTTCTTACTTTACTTCTTCACTTTTCTAAATACTCATAACTTCTCAAAGCATACTCCTTAAAACTGAAATTCTATCTTCTTTTCTTACTTTACTTCTTCACTTTTCTAAATACTACTTCTCAAAGCATACTCCTTAAAACTGAAATTCTATCTTCTTTTCTTTAATTACTTCTTCACTTTTCTAAATACTCATAACTTCACAAAGCATACTCCTTAAAACTGAAATTCTATCTTCTTTTCTTACTTTACTTCTTCACTTTTCTAAATACTCATAACTTCTCAAAGCATTCTCCTTAAAACTGAAATTCTATCTTCTTTTCTTACTTTACTTCTTCACTTTTCTAAATACTACTTCTCAAAGCATACTCCTTAAAACTGAAATTCTTTCTTCTTTTCTTACTTTACTTCTTCACTTTTCTAAATACTTATTAATTCTCAAAGCATACTCCTTAAAACTGAAATTCTATCTTCTTTTCTTACTTTACTTCTTCACTTTTCTAAATACTCATAACTTCTCAAAGCATACTCCTTAAAACTGAAATTCTATCTTCTTTTCTTACTTTACTTCTTCACTTTTCTAAATACTTATTACTTCTCAAAGCATACTCCTTAAAACTGAAATTCTATCTTCTTTTCTTACTTTACTTCTTCACTTTTCTAAATACTTATTAATTCTCAAAGCATACTCCTTAAAACTGAAATTCTATCTTCTTTTCTTAAATTACTTCTTCACTTTTCTAAATACTACTTCTCAAAGCATACTCCTTAAAACTGAAATTCTATCTTCTTTTCTTACTTTACTTCTTCACTTTTCTAAATACTCATAACTTCACAAAGCATACTCCTTAAAACTGAAATTCTTTCTTCTTTTCTTACTTTACTTCTTCACTTTTCTAAATACTTATTAATTCTCAAAGCATACTCCTTAAAACTGAAATTCTTTCTTCTTTTCTTACTTTACTTCTTCACTTTTCTAAATACTCATAACTTCTCAAAGCATACTCCTTAAAACTGAAATTCTATCTTCTTTTCTTTAATTACTTCTTCACTTTTCTAAATACTTATTATTTCTCAAAGCATACTCCTTAAAACTGAAATTCTATCTTCTTTTCTTACTTTACTTCTTCACTTTTCTAAATACTTATTACTTCTCAAAGCATACTCCTTAAAACTGAAATTCTTTCTTCTTTTCTTACTTTACTTCTTCACTTTTCTAAATACTTATTAATTCTCAAAGCATACTCTTTAAAACTGAAATTCTTTCTTCTTTTCTTACTTTACTTCTTCACTTTTCTAAATACTTATTATTTCTCAAAGCATACTCCTTAAAACTGAAATTCTATCTTCTTTTCTTACTTTACTTCTTCACTTTTCTAAATACTACTTCTCAAAGCATACTCCTTAAAACTGAAATTCTATCTTCTTTTCTTTAATTACTTCTTCACTTTTCTAAATACTACTTCTCAAAGCATACTCCTTAAAACTGAAATTCTTTCTTCTTTTCTTACTTTACTTCTTCACTTTTCTAAATACTTATAACTTCTCAAAGCATACTCCTTAAAACTGAAATTCTATCTTCTTTTCTTACTTTACTTCTTCACTTTTCTAAATACTACTTCTCAAAGCATACTCCTTAAAACTGAAATTCTATCTTCTTTTCTTACTTTACTTCTTCACTTTTCTAAATACTTATTACTTCTCAAAGCATACTCCTTAAAACTGAAATTCTATCTTCTTTTCTTACTTTACTTCTTCACTTTTCTAAATACTTATAACTTCTCAAAGCATACTCCTTAAAACTGAAATTCTTTCTTCTTTTCTTACTTTACTTCTTCACTTTTCTAAATACTACTTCTCAAAGCATACTCCTTAAAACTGAAATTCTATCTTCTTTTCTTACTTTACTTCTTCACTTTTCTAAATACTCATAACTTCTCAAAGCATACTCCTTAAAACTGAAATTCTATCTTCTTTTCTTACTTTACTTCTTCACTTTTCTAAATACTACTTCTCAAAGCATACTCCTTAAAACTGAAATTCTATCTTCTTTTCTTACTTTACTTCTTCACTTTTCTAAATACTTATAACTTCTCAAAGCATACTCCTTAAAACTGAAATTCTTTCTTCTTTTCTTACTTTACTTCTTCACTTTTCTAAATACTTATTACTTCTCAAAGCATACTCCTTAAAACTGAAATTCTATCTTCTTTTCTTACTTTACTTCTTCACTTTTCTAAATACTTATTACTTCTCAAAGCATACTCCTTAAAACTGAAATTCTATCTTCTTTTCTTACTTTACTTCTTCACTTTTCTAAATACTACTTCTCAAAGCATACTCCTTAAAACTGAAATTCTTTCTTCTTTTCTTAAATTACTTCTTCACTTTTCGAAATACTCATAACTTCTCAAAGCATACTCCTTAAAACTGAAATTCTATCTTCTTTTCTTTAATTACTTCTTCACTTTTCTAAATACTCATAACTTCACAAAGCATACTCCTTAAAACTGAAATTCTATCTTCTTTTCTTACTTTACTTCTTCACTTTTCTAAATACTTATTACTTCTCAAAGCATACTCCTTAAAACTGAAATTCTATCTTCTTTTCTTACTTTACTTCTTCACTTTTCTAAATACTTATTAATTCTCAAAGCATACTCCTTAAAACTGAAATTCTATCTTCTTTTCTTAAATTACTTCTTCACTTTTCTAAATACTACTTCTCAAAGCATACTCCTTAAAACTGAAATTCTATCTTCTTTTCTTACTTTACTTCTTCACTTTTCTAAATACTCATAACTTCACAAAGCATACTCCTTAAAACTGAAATTCTTTCTTCTTTTCTTACTTTACTTCTTCACTTTTCTAAATACTACTTCTCAAAGCATACTCCTTAAAACTGAAATTCTATCTTCTTTTCTTACTTTACTTCTTCACTTTTCTAAATACTTATTAATTCTCAAAGCATACTCCTTAAAACTGAAATTCTATCTTCTTTTCTTACTTTACTTCTTCACTTTTCTAAATACTCATAACTTCTCAAAGCATACTCCTTAAAACTGAAATTCTTTCTTCTTTTCTTACTTTACTTCTTCACTTTTCTAAATACTTATTATTTCTCAAAGCATACTCCTTAAAACTGAAATTCTATCTTCTTTTCTTACTTTACTTCTTCACTTTTCTAAATACTTATTACTTCTCAAAGCATACTCCTTAAAACTGAAATTCTTTCTTCTTTTCTTACTTTACTTCTTCACTTTTCTAAATACTTATTAATTCTCAAAGCATACTCTTTAAAACTGAAATTCTTTCTTCTTTTCTTACTTTACTTCTTCACTTTTCTAAATACTTATTATTTCTCAAAGCATACTCCTTAAAACTGAAATTCTATCTTCTTTTCTTACTTTACTTCTTCACTTTTCTAAATACTACTTCTCAAAGCATACTCCTTAAAACTGAAATTCTATCTTCTTTTCTTTAATTACTTCTTCACTTTTCTAAATACTACTTCTCAAAGCATACTCCTTAAAACTGAAATTCTTTCTTCTTTTCTTACTTTACTTCTTCACTTTTCTAAATACTTATAACTTCTCAAAGCATACTCCTTAAAACTGAAATTCTATCTTCTTTTCTTACTTTACTTCTTCACTTTTCTAAATACTTATTACTTCTCAAAGCATACTCCTTAAAACTGAAATTCTATCTTCTTTTCTTACTTTACTTCTTCACTTTTCTAAATACTACTTCTCAAAGCATACTCCTTAAAACTGAAATTCTTTCTTCTTTTCTTACTTTACTTCTTCACTTTTCTAAATACTACTTCTCAAAGCATACTCCTTAAAACTGAAATTCTATCTTCTTTTCTTACTTTACTTCTTCACTTTTCTAAATACTCATAACTTCTCAAAGCATACTCCTTAAAACTGAAATTCTATCTTCTTTTCTTACTTTACTTCTTCACTTTTCTAAATACTACTTCTCAAAGCATACTCCTTAAAACTGAAATTCTATCTTCTTTTCTTTAATTACTTCTTCACTTTTCTAAATACTCATAACTTCACAAAGCATACTCCTTAAAACTGAAATTCTATCTTCTTTTCTTACTTTACTTCTTCACTTTTCTAAATACTCATAACTTCTCAAAGCATTCTCCTTAAAACTGAAATTCTATCTTCTTTTCTTACTTTACTTCTTCACTTTTCTAAATACTACTTCTCAAAGCATACTCCTTAAAACTGAAATTCTTTCTTCTTTTCTTACTTTACTTCTTCACTTTTCTAAATACTTATTAATTCTCAAAGCATACTCCTTAAAACTGAAATTCTATCTTCTTTTCTTACTTTACTTCTTCACTTTTCTAAATACTCATAACTTCTCAAAGCATACTCCTTAAAACTGAAATTCTATCTTCTTTTCTTACTTTACTTCTTCACTTTTCTAAATACTTATTACTTCTCAAAGCATACTCCTTAAAACTGAAATTCTATCTTCTTTTCTTACTTTACTTCTTCACTTTTCTAAATACTACTTCTCAAAGCATACTCCTTAAAACTGAAATTCTATCTTCTTTTCTTTAATTACTTCTTCACTTTTCTAAATACTACTTCTCAAAGCATACTCCTTAAAACTGAAATTCTTTCTTCTTTTCTTACTTTACTTCTTCACTTTTCTAAATACTTATAACTTCTCAAAGCATACTCCTTAAAACTGAAATTCTATCTTCTTTTCTTACTTTACTTCTTCACTTTTCTAAATACTACTTCTCAAAGCATACTCCTTAAAACTGAAATTCTATCTTCTTTTCTTACTTTACTTCTTCACTTTTCTAAATACTTATTACTTCTCAAAGCATACTCCTTAAAACTGAAATTCTATCTTCTTTTCTTACTTTACTTCTTCACTTTTCTAAATACTTATAACTTCTCAAAGCATACTCCTTAAAACTGAAATTCTATCTTCTTTTCTTACTTTACTTCTTCACTTTTCTAAATACTACTTCTCAAAGCATACTCCTTAAAACTGAAATTCTATCTTCTTTTCTTTAATTACTTCTTCACTTTTCTAAATACTACTTCTCAAAGCATACTCCTTAAAACTGAAATTCTATCTTCTTTTCTTAAATTACTTCTTCACTTTTCTAAATACTACTTCTCAAAGCATACTCCTTAAAACTGAAATTCTATCTTCTTTTCTTACTTTACTTCTTCACTTTTCTAAATACTCATAACTTCACAAAGCATACTCCTTAAAACTGAAATTCTTTCTTCTTTTCTTACTTTACTTCTTCACTTTTCTAAATACTACTTCTCAAAGCATACTCCTTAAAACTGAAATTCTATCTTCTTTTCTTACTTTACTTCTTCACTTTTCTAAATACTTATTAATTCTCAAAGCATACTCCTTAAAACTGAAATTCTATCTTCTTTTCTTACTTTACTTCTTCACTTTTCTAAATACTACTTCTCAAAGCATACTCCTTAAAACTGAAATTCTTTCTTCTTTTCTTAAATTACTTCTTCACTTTTCGAAATACTCATAACTTCTCAAAGCATACTCCTTAAAACTGAAATTCTATCTTCTTTTCTTTAATTACTTCTTCACTTTTCTAAATACTCATAACTTCACAAAGCATACTCCTTAAAACTGAAATTCTATCTTCTTTTCTTACTTTACTTCTTCACTTTTCTAAATACTTATTACTTCTCAAAGCATACTCCTTAAAACTGAAATTCTATCTTCTTTTCTTACTTTACTTCTTCACTTTTCTAAATACTTATTAATTCTCAAAGCATACTCCTTAAAACTGAAATTCTATCTTCTTTTCTTAAATTACTTCTTCACTTTTCGAAATACTCATAACTTCTCAAAGCATACTCCTTAAAACTGAAATTCTATCTTCTTTTCTTTAATTACTTCTTCACTTTTCTAAATACTACTTCTCAAAGCATACTCCTTAAAACTGAAATTCTATCTTCTTTTCTTACTTTACTTCTTCACTTTTCTAATTACTACTTCTCAAAGCATACTCCTTAAAACTGAAATTCTATCTTCTTTTCTTACTTTACTTCTTCACTTTTCTAAATACTACTTCTCAAAGCATACTCCTTAAAACTGAAATTCTTTCTTCTTTTCTTACTTTACTTCTTCACTTTTCTAAATACTTATTACTTCTCAAAGCATACTCCTTAAAACTGAAATTCTATCTTCTTTTCTTACTTTACTTCTTCACTTTTCTAAATACTTATTATTTCTCAAAGCATACTCCTTAAAACTGAAATTCTATCTTCTTTTCTTACTTTACTTCTTCACTTTTCTAAATACTACTTCTCAAAGCATACTCCTTAAAACTGAAATTCTATCTTCTTTTCTTACTTTACTTCTTCACTTTTCTAAATACTCATAACTTCACAAAGCATACTCCTTAAAACTGAAATTCTATCTTCTTTTCTTACTTTACTTCTTCACTTTTCTAAATACTTATTACTTCTCAAAGCATACTCCTTAAAACTGAAATTCTATCTTCTTTTCTTACTTTACTTCTTCACTTTTCTAAATACTTATAACTTCTCAAAGCATACTCCTTAAAACTGAAATTCTTTCTTCTTTTCTTACTTTACTTCTTCACTTTTCTAAATACTACTTCTCAAAGCATACTCCTTAAAACTGAAATTCTATCTTCTTTTCTTACTTTACTTCTTCACTTTTCTAAATACTACTTCTCAAAGCATACTCCTTAAAACTGAAATTCTATCTTCTTTTCTTACTTTACTTCTTCACTTTTCTAAATACTACTTCTCAAAGCATACTCCTTAAAACTGAAATTCTATCTTCTTTTCTTACTTTACTTCTTCACTTTTCTAATTACTACTTCTCAAAGCATACTCCTTAAAACTGAAATTCTATCTTCTTTTCTTACTTTACTTCTTCACTTTTCTAAATACTTATTACTTCTCAAAGCATACTCCTTAAAACTGAAATTCTATCTTCTTTTCTTACTTTACTTCTTCACTTTTCTAAATACTTATTACTTCTCAAAGCATACTCCTTAAAACTGAAATTCTATCTTCTTTTCTTACTTTACTTCTTCACTTTTCTAAATACTACTTCTCAAAGCATACTCCTTAAAACTGAAATTCTATCTTCTTTTCTTTAATTACTTCTTCACTTTTCTAAATACTCATAACTTCACAAAGCATACTCCTTAAAACTGAAATTCTATCTTCTTTTCTTTAATTACTTCTTCACTTTTCTAAATACTCATAACTTCTCAAAGCATTCTCCTTAAAACTGAAATTCTATCTTCTTTTCTTACTTTACTTCTTCACTTTTCTAAATACTTATTATTTCTCAAAGCATACTCCTTAAAACTGAAATTCTATCTTCTTTTCTTACTTTACTTCTTCACTTTTCTAATTACTACTTCTCAAAGCATACTCCTTAAAACTGAAATTCTATCTTCTTTTCTTACTTTACTTCTTCACTTTTCTAAATACTTATTACTTCTCAAAGCATACTCCTTAAAACTGAAATTCTATCTTCTTTTCTTACTTTACTTCTTCACTTTTCTAAATACTTATAACTTCTCAAAGCATACTCCTTAAAACTGAAATTCTTTCTTCTTTTCTTACTTTACTTCTTCACTTTTCTAAATACTACTTCTCAAAGCATACTCCTTAAAACTGAAATTCTATCTTCTTTTCTTACTTTACTTCTTCACTTTTCTAAATACTCATAACTTCTCAAAGCATACTCCTTAAAACTGAAATTCTTTCTTCTTTTCTTAAATTACTTCTTCACTTTTCGAAATACTCATAACTTCTCAAAGCATACTCCTTAAAACTGAAATTCTATCTTCTTTTCTTTAATTACTTCTTCACTTTTCTAAATACTCATAACTTCACAAAGCATACTCCTTAAAACTGAAATTCTATCTTCTTTTCTTTAATTACTTCTTCACTTTTCTAAATACTCATAACTTCTCAAAGCATTCTCCTTAAAACTGAAATTCTATCTTCTTTTCTTACTTTACTTCTTCACTTTTCTAAATACTTATTATTTCTCAAAGCATACTCCTTAAAACTGAAATTCTATCTTCTTTTCTTACTTTACTTCTTCACTTTTCTAATTACTACTTCTCAAAGCATACTCCTTAAAACTGAAATTCTATCTTCTTTTCTTACTTTACTTCTTCACTTTTCTAAATACTTATTACTTCTCAAAGCATACTCCTTAAAACTGAAATTCTATCTTCTTTTCTTACTTTACTTCTTCACTTTTCTAAATACTTATAACTTCTCAAAGCATACTCCTTAAAACTGAAATTCTTTCTTCTTTTCTTACTTTACTTCTTCACTTTTCTAAATACTACTTCTCAAAGCATACTCCTTAAAACTGAAATTCTATCTTCTTTTCTTACTTTACTTCTTCACTTTTCTAAATACTCATAACTTCTCAAAGCATACTCCTTAAAACTGAAATTCTATCTTCTTTTCTTACTTTACTTCTTCACTTTTCTAAATACTACTTCTCAAAGCATACTCCTTAAAACTGAAATTCTATCTTCTTTTCTTACTTTACTTCTTCACTTTTCTAAATACTTATTACTTCTCAAAGCATACTCCTTAAAACTGAAATTCTATCTTCTTTTCTTACTTTACTTCTTCACTTTTCTAAATACTCATAACTTCACAAAGCATACTCCTTAAAACTGAAATTCTATCTTCTTTTCTTACTTTACTTCTTCACTTTTCTAAATACTTATTACTTCTCAAAGCATACTCCTTAAAACTGAAATTCTATCTTCTTTTCTTACTTTACTTCTTCACTTTTCTAAATACTTATTAATTCTCAAAGCATACTCCTTAAAACTGAAATTCTATCTTCTTTTCTTAAATTACTTCTTCACTTTTCTAAATACTACTTCTCAAAGCATACTCCTTAAAACTGAAATTCTATCTTCTTTTCTTACTTTACTTCTTCACTTTTCTAAATACTTATTACTTCTCAAAGCATACTCCTTAAAACTGAAATTCTATCTTCTTTTCTTACTTTACTTCTTCACTTTTCTAAATACTCATAACTTCACAAAGCATACTCCTTAAAACTGAAATTCTATCTTCTTTTCTTACTTTACTTCTTCACTTTTCTAAATACTTATTACTTCTCAAAGCATACTCCTTAAAACTGAAATTCTATCTTCTTTTCTTACTTTACTTCTTCACTTTTCTAAATACTTATAACTTCTCAAAGCATACTCCTTAAAACTGAAATTCTTTCTTCTTTTCTTACTTTACTTCTTCACTTTTCTAAATACTACTTCTCAAAGCATACTCCTTAAAACTGAAATTCTATCTTCTTTTCTTACTTTACTTCTTCACTTTTCTAAATACTCATAACTTCTCAAAGCATACTCCTTAAAACTGAAATTCTATCTTCTTTTCTTACTTTACTTCTTCACTTTTCTAAATACTACTTCTCAAAGCATACTCCTTAAAACTGAAATTCTATCTTCTTTTCTTACTTTACTTCTTCACTTTTCTAAATACTTATTACTTCTCAAAGCATACTCCTTAAAACTGAAATTCTATCTTCTTTTCTTACTTTACTTCTTCACTTTTCTAAATACTTATAACTTCTCAAAGCATACTCCTTAAAACTGAAATTCTTTCTTCTTTTCTTACTTTACTTCTTCACTTTTCTAAATACTACTTCTCAAAGCATACTCCTTAAAACTGAAATTCTATCTTCTTTTCTTACTTTACTTCTTCACTTTTCTAAATACTCATAACTTCTCAAAGCATACTCCTTAAAACTGAAATTCTATCTTCTTTTCTTACTTTACTTCTTCACTTTTCTAAATACTACTTCTCAAAGCATACTCCTTAAAACTGAAATTCTATCTTCTTTTCTTACTTTACTTCTTCACTTTTCTAAATACTTATAACTTCTCAAAGCATACTCCTTAAAACTGAAATTCTTTCTTCTTTTCTTACTTTACTTCTTCACTTTTCTAAATACTTATTACTTCTCAAAGCATACTCCTTAAAACTGAAATTCTATCTTCTTTTCTTACTTTACTTCTTCACTTTTCTAAATACTTATTACTTCTCAAAGCATACTCCTTAAAACTGAAATTCTATCTTCTTTTCTTACTTTACTTCTTCACTTTTCTAAATACTACTTCTCAAAGCATACTCCTTAAAACTGAAATTCTTTCTTCTTTTCTTAAATTACTTCTTCACTTTTCGAAATACTCATAACTTCTCAAAGCATACTCCTTAAAACTGAAATTCTATCTTCTTTTCTTTAATTACTTCTTCACTTTTCTAAATACTCATAACTTCACAAAGCATACTCCTTAAAACTGAAATTCTATCTTCTTTTCTTACTTTACTTCTTCACTTTTCTAAATACTTATTACTTCTCAAAGCATACTCCTTAAAACTGAAATTCTATCTTCTTTTCTTACTTTACTTCTTCACTTTTCTAAATACTACTTCTCAAAGCATACTCCTTAAAACTGAAATTCTTTCTTCTTTTCTTAAATTACTTCTTCACTTTTCTAAATACTACTTCTCAAAGCATACTCCTTAAAACTGAAATTCTATCTTCTTTTCTTACTTTACTTCTTCACTTTTCTAAATACTCATAACTTCACAAAGCATACTCCTTAAAACTGAAATTCTTTCTTCTTTTCTTACTTTACTTCTTCACTTTTCTAAATACTACTTCTCAAAGCATACTCCTTAAAACTGAAATTCTATCTTCTTTTCTTACTTTACTTCTTCACTTTTCTAAATACTTATTAATTCTCAAAGCATACTCCTTAAAACTGAAATTCTATCTTCTTTTCTTACTTTACTTCTTCACTTTTCTAAATACTCATAACTTCTCAAAGCATACTCCTTAAAACTGAAATTCTATCTTCTTTTCTTACTTTACTTCTTCACTTTTCTAAATACTTATTATTTCTCAAAGCATACTCCTTAAAACTGAAATTCTATCTTCTTTTCTTACTTTACTTCTTCACTTTTCTAAATACTTATTACTTCTCAAAGCATACTCCTTAAAACTGAAATTCTTTCTTCTTTTCTTACTTTACTTCTTCACTTTTCTAAATACTTATTAATTCTCAAAGCATACTCTTTAAAACTGAAATTCTTTCTTCTTTTCTTACTTTACTTCTTCACTTTTCTAAATACTTATTATTTCTCAAAGCATACTCCTTAAAACTGAAATTCTATCTTCTTTTCTTACTTTACTTCTTCACTTTTCTAAATACTACTTCTCAAAGCATACTCCTTAAAACTGAAATTCTATCTTCTTTTCTTTAATTACTTCTTCACTTTTCTAAATACTACTTCTCAAAGCATACTCCTTAAAACTGAAATTCTTTCTTCTTTTCTTACTTTACTTCTTCACTTTTCTAAATACTTATAACTTCTCAAAGCATACTCCTTAAAACTGAAATTCTATCTTCTTTTCTTACTTTACTTCTTCACTTTTCTAAATACTTATTACTTCTCAAAGCATACTCCTTAAAACTGAAATTCTATCTTCTTTTCTTACTTTACTTCTTCACTTTTCTAAATACTACTTCTCAAAGCATACTCCTTAAAACTGAAATTCTTTCTTCTTTTCTTACTTTACTTCTTCACTTTTCTAAATACTACTTCTCAAAGCATACTCCTTAAAACTGAAATTCTATCTTCTTTTCTTACTTTACTTCTTCACTTTTCTAAATACTCATAACTTCTCAAAGCATACTCCTTAAAACTGAAATTCTATCTTCTTTTCTTACTTTACTTCTTCACTTTTCTAAATACTACTTCTCAAAGCATACTCCTTAAAACTGAAATTCTATCTTCTTTTCTTTAATTACTTCTTCACTTTTCTAAATACTCATAACTTCACAAAGCATACTCCTTAAAACTGAAATTCTATCTTCTTTTCTTACTTTACTTCTTCACTTTTCTAAATACTCATAACTTCTCAAAGCATTCTCCTTAAAACTGAAATTCTATCTTCTTTTCTTACTTTACTTCTTCACTTTTCTAAATACTACTTCTCAAAGCATACTCCTTAAAACTGAAATTCTTTCTTCTTTTCTTACTTTACTTCTTCACTTTTCTAAATACTTATTAATTCTCAAAGCATACTCCTTAAAACTGAAATTCTATCTTCTTTTCTTACTTTACTTCTTCACTTTTCTAAATACTCATAACTTCTCAAAGCATACTCCTTAAAACTGAAATTCTATCTTCTTTTCTTACTTTACTTCTTCACTTTTCTAAATACTTATTACTTCTCAAAGCATACTCCTTAAAACTGAAATTCTATCTTCTTTTCTTACTTTACTTCTTCACTTTTCTAAATACTTATTAATTCTCAAAGCATACTCCTTAAAACTGAAATTCTATCTTCTTTTCTTAAATTACTTCTTCACTTTTCTAAATACTACTTCTCAAAGCATACTCCTTAAAACTGAAATTCTATCTTCTTTTCTTACTTTACTTCTTCACTTTTCTAAATACTACTTCTCAAAGCATACTCCTTAAAACTGAAATTCTATCTTCTTTTCTTACTTTACTTCTTCACTTTTCTAAATACTCATAACTTCACAAAGCATACTCCTTAAAACTGAAATTCTATCTTCTTTTCTTACTTTACTTCTTCACTTTTCTAAATACTTATAACTTCTCAAAGCATACTCCTTAAAACTGAAATTCTTTCTTCTTTTCTTACTTTACTTCTTCACTTTTCTAAATACTTATTACTTCTCAAAGCATACTCCTTAAAACTGAAATTCTATCTTCTTTTCTTACTTTACTTCTTCACTTTTCTAAATACTTATTACTTCTCAAAGCATACTCCTTAAAACTGAAATTCTATCTTCTTTTCTTACTTTACTTCTTCACTTTTCTAAATACTACTTCTCAAAGCATACTCCTTAAAACTGAAATTCTTTCTTCTTTTCTTAAATTACTTCTTCACTTTTCGAAATACTCATAACTTCTCAAAGCATACTCCTTAAAACTGAAATTCTATCTTCTTTTCTTTAATTACTTCTTCACTTTTCTAAATACTCATAACTTCACAAAGCATACTCCTTAAAACTGAAATTCTATCTTCTTTTCTTACTTTACTTCTTCACTTTTCTAAATACTTATTACTTCTCAAAGCATACTCCTTAAAACTGAAATTCTATCTTCTTTTCTTACTTTACTTCTTCACTTTTCTAAATACTACTTCTCAAAGCATACTCCTTAAAACTGAAATTCTATCTTCTTTTCTTACTTTACTTCTTCACTTTTCTAAATACTACTTCTCAAAGCATACTCCTTAAAACTGAAATTCTTTCTTCTTTTCTTACTTTACTTCTTCACTTTTCTAAATACTTATAACTTCTCAAAGCATACTCCTTAAAACTGAAATTCTATCTTCTTTTCTTACTTTACTTCTTCACTTTTCAAAATACTTATTACTCTCAAAGCATACTCCTTAAAACTGAAATTCTATCTTCTTTTCTTACTTTACTTCTTCACTTTTCTAAATACTTATAACTTCTCAAAGCATACTCCTTAAAACTGAAATTCTTTCTTCTTTTCTTACTTTACTTCTTCACTTTTCTAAATACTACTTCTCAAAGCATACTCCTTAAAACTGAAATTCTATCTTCTTTTCTTACTTTACTTCTTCACTTTTCTAAATACTACTTCTCAAAGCATACTCCTTAAAACTGAAATTCTATCTTCTTTTCTTACTTTACTTCTTCACTTTTCTAAATACTACTTCTCAAAGCATACTCCTTAAAACTGAAATTCTATCTTCTTTTCTTACTTTACTTCTTCACTTTTCTAAATACTACTTCTCAAAGCATACTCCTTAAAACTGAAATTCTATCTTCTTTTCTTACTTTACTTCTTCACTTTTCTAAATACTACTTCTCAAAGCATACTCCTTAAAACTGAAATTCTATCTTCTTTTCTTACTTTACTTCTTCACTTTTCTAAATACTCATAACTTCACAAAGCATACTCCTTAAAACTGAAATTCTTTCTTCTTTTCTTACTTTACTTCTTCACTTTTCTAAATACTACTTCTCAAAGCATACTCCTTAAAACTGAAATTCTATCTTCTTTTCTTACTTTACTTCTTCACTTTTCTAAATACTTATTAATTCTCAAAGCATACTCCTTAAAACTGAAATTCTATCTTCTTTTCTTACTTTACTTCTTCACTTTTCTAAATACTCATAACTTCTCAAAGCATACTCCTTAAAACTGAAATTCTATCTTCTTTTCTTACTTTACTTCTTCACTTTTCTAAATACTTATTACTTCTCAAAGCATACTCCTTAAAACTGAAATTCTATCTTCTTTTCTTACTTTACTTCTTCACTTTTCTAAATACTTATTAATTCTCAAAGCATACTCCTTAAAACTGAAATTCTATCTTCTTTTCTTAAATTACTTCTTCACTTTTCTAAATACTACTTCTCAAAGCATACTCCTTAAAACTGAAATTCTATCTTCTTTTCTTACTTTACTTCTTCACTTTTCTAAATACTACTTCTCAAAGCATACTCCTTAAAACTGAAATTCTATCTTCTTTTCTTACTTTACTTCTTCACTTTTCTAAATACTCATAACTTCACAAAGCATACTCCTTAAAACTGAAATTCTTTCTTCTTTTCTTACTTTACTTCTTCACTTTTCTAAATACTACTTCTCAAAGCATACTCCTTAAAACTGAAATTCTATCTTCTTTTCTTACTTTACTTCTTCACTTTTCTAAATACTTATTAATTCTCAAAGCATACTCCTTAAAACTGAAATTCTATCTTCTTTTCTTACTTTACTTCTTCACTTTTCTAAATACTCATAACTTCTCAAAGCATACTCCTTAAAACTGAAATTCTATCTTCTTTTCTTACTTTACTTCTTCACTTTTCTAAATACTCATAACTTCTCAAAGCATTCTCCTTAAAACTGAAATTCTTTCTTCTTTTCTTACTTTACTTCTTCACTTTTCTAAATACTTATTATTTCTCAAAGCATACTCCTTAAAACTGAAATTCTTTCTTCTTTTCTTACTTTACTTCTTCACTTTTCTAAATACTTATTAATTCTCAAAGCATACTCCTTAAAACCGAAATTCTATCTTCTTTTCTTACTTTACTTCTTCACTTTTCTAAATACTTATTACTTCTCAAAGCATACTCCTTAAAACTGAAATTCTATCTTCTTTTCTTACTTTACTTCTTCACTTTTCTAAATACTACTTCTCAAAGCATACTCCTTAAAACTGAAATTCTTTCTTCTTTTCTTACTTTACTTCTTCACTTTTCTAAATACTACTTCTCAAAGCATACTCCTTAAAACTGAAATTCTATCTTCTTTTCTTACTTTACTTCTTCACTTTTCTAAATACTCATAACTTCTCAAAGCATACTCCTTAAAACTGAAATTCTATCTTCTTTTCTTACTTTACTTCTTCACTTTTCTAAATACTACTTCTCAAAGCATACTCCTTAAAACTGAAATTCTTTCTTCTTTTCTTACTTTACTTCTTCACTTTTCTAAATACTTATTAATTCTCAAAGCATACTCCTTAAAACTGAAATTCTATCTTCTTTTCTTACTTTACTTCTTCACTTTTCTAAATACTCATAACTTCTCAAAGCATACTCCTTAAAACTGAAATTCTATCTTCTTTTCTTACTTTACTTCTTCACTTTTCTAAATACTCATAACTTCACAAAGCATACTCCTTAAAACTGAAATTCTTTCTTCTTTTCTTACTTTACTTCTTCACTTTTCTAAATACTTATTAATTCTCAAAGCATACTCCTTAAAACTGAAATTCTTTCTTCTTTTCTTACTTTACTTCTTCACTTTTCTAAATACTACTTCTCAAAGCATACTCCTTAAAACTGAAATTCTATCTTCTTTTCTTAAATTACTTCTTCACTTTTCTAAATACTCATAACTTCACAAAGCATACTCCTTAAAACTGAAATTCTATCTTCTTTTCTTACTTTACTTCTTCACTTTTCTAAATACTTATTATTTCTCAAAGCATACTCCTTAAAACTGAAATTCTATCTTCTTTTCTTACTTTACTTCTTCACTTTTCTAAATACTACTTCTCAAAGCATACTCCTTAAAACTGAAATTCTTTCTTCTTTTCTTACTTTACTTCTTCACTTTTCTAAATACTACTTCTCAAAGCATACTCCTTAAAACTGAAATTCTATCTTCTTTTCTTACTTTACTTCTTCACTTTTCTAAATACTTATAACTTCTCAAAGCATACTCCTTAAAACTGAAATTCTTTCTTCTTTTCTTACTTTACTTCTTCACTTTTCTAAATACTACTTCTCAAAGCATACTCCTTAAAACTGAAATTCTATCTTCTTTTCTTACTTTACTTCTTCACTTTTCTAAATACTCATAACTTCTCAAAGCATACTCCTTAAAACTGAAATTCTATCTTCTTTTCTTACTTTACTTCTTCACTTTTCTAAATACTACTTCTCAAAGCATACTCCTTAAACTGAAATTCTTTCTTCTTTTCTTAAATTACTTCTTCACTTTTCGAAATACTCATAACTTCTCAAAGCATACTCCTTAAAACTGAAATTCTATCTTCTTTTCTTAAATTACTTCTTCACTTTTCTAAATACTCATAACTTCACAAAGCATACTCCTTAAAACTGAAATTCTATCTTCTTTTCTTACTTTACTTCTTCACTTTTCTAAATACTTATTATTTCTCAAAGCATACTCCTTAAAACTGAAATTCTATCTTCTTTTCTTACTTTACTTCTTCACTTTTCTAAATACTCATAACTTCTCAAAGCATACTCCTTAAAACTGAAATTCTTTCTTCTTTTCTACTTTACTTCTTCACTTTTCTAAATACTACTTCTCAAAGCATACTCCTTAAAACTGAAATTCTATCTTCTTTTCTTACTTTACTTCTTCACTTTTCTAAATACTTATAACTTCTCAAAGCATACTCCTTAAAACTGAAATTCTATCTTCTTTTCTTACTTTACTTCTTCACTTTTCTAAATACTACTTCTCAAAGCATACTCCTTAAAACTGAAATTCTATCTTCTTTTCTTACTTTACTTCTTCACTTTTCTAAATACTACTTCTCAAAGCATACTCCTTAAAACTGAAATTCTATCTTCTTTTCTTACTTTACTTCTTCACTTTTCTAAATACTTATTACTTCTCAAAGCATACTCCTTAAAACTGAAATTCTTTCTTCTTTTCTTACTTTACTTCTTCACTTTTCTAAATACTACTTCTCAAAGCATACTCCTTAAAACTGAAATTCTTTCTTCTTTTCTTAAATTACTTCTTCACTTTTCTAAATACTTATTACTTCTCAAAGCATACTCCTTAAACTGAAATTCTATCTTCTTTTCTTACTTTACTTCTTCACTTTTCTAAATACTTATAACTTCTCAAAGCATACTCCTTAAAACTGAAATTCTTTCTTCTTTTCTTACTTTACTTCTTCACTTTTCTAAATACTACTTCTCAAAGCATACTCCTTAAAACTGAAATTCTATCTTCTTTTCTTACTTTACTTCTTCACTTTTCTAAATACTCATAACTTCTCAAAGCATACTCCTTAAAACTGAAATTCTATCTTCTTTTCTTACTTTACTTCTTCACTTTTCTAAATACTACTTCTCAAAGCATACTCCTTAAAACTGAAATTCTATCTTCTTTTCTTACTTTACTTCTTCACTTTTCTAAATACTTATTACTTCTCAAAGCATACTCCTTAAAACTGAAATTCTATCTTCTTTTCTTACTTTACTTCTTCACTTTTCTAAATACTTATTACTTCTCAAAGCATACTCCTTAAAACTGAAATTCTATCTTCTTTTCTTACTTTACTTCTTCACTTTTCTAAATACTACTTCTCAAAGCATACTCCTTAAAACTGAAATTCTTTCTTCTTTTCTTAAATTACTTCTTCACTTTTCGAAATACTCATAACTTCTCAAAGCATACTCCTTAAAACTGAAATTCTATCTTCTTTTCTTTAATTACTTCTTCACTTTTCTAAATACTCATAACTTCACAAAGCATACTCCTTAAAACTGAAATTCTATCTTCTTTTCTTACTTTACTTCTTCACTTTTCTAAATACTCATAACTTCACAAAGCATACTCCTTAAAACTGAAATTCTATCTTCTTTTCTTACTTTACTTCTTCACTTTTCTAAATACTTATTAATTCTCAAAGCATACTCCTTAAAACTGAAATTCTATCTTCTTTTCTTAAATTACTTCTTCACTTTTCTAAATACTACTTCTCAAAGCATACTCCTTAAAACTGAAATTCTATCTTCTTTTCTTACTTTACTTCTTCACTTTTCTAAATACTCATAACTTCTCAAAGCATACTCCTTAAAACTGAAATTCTATCTTCTTTTCTTACTTTACTTCTTCACTTTTCTAAATACTCATAACTTCACAAAGCATACTCCTTAAAACTGAAATTCTTTCTTCTTTCTTACTTTACTTCTTCACTTTTCTAAATACTACTTCTCAAAGCATACTCCTTAAAACTGAAATTCTATCTTCTTTTCTTACTTTACTTCTTCACTTTTCTAAATACTTATTAATTCTCAAAGCATACTCCTTAAAACTGAAATTCTATCTTCTTTTCTTACTTTACTTCTTCACTTTTCTAAATACTCATAACTTCTCAAAGCATACTCCTTAAAACTGAAATTCTATCTTCTTTTCTTACTTTACTTCTTCACTTTTCTAAATACTCATAACTTCACAAAGCATACTCCTTAAAACTGAAATTCTTTCTTCTTTTCTTACTTTACTTCTTCACTTTTCTAAATACTCATAACTTCTCAAAGCATACTCCTTAAAACTGAAATTCTATCTTCTTTTCTTACTTTACTTCTTCACTTTTCTAAATACTCATAACTTCACAAAGCATACTCCTTAAAACTGAAATTCTTTCTTCTTTTCTTACTTTACTTCTTCACTTTTCTAAATACTACTTCTCAAAGCATACTCCTTAAAACTGAAATTCTATCTTCTTTTCTTACTTTACTTCTTCACTTTTCTAAATACTACTTCTCAAAGCATACTCCTTAAAACTGAAATTCTTTCTTCTTTTCTTACTTTACTTCTTCACTTTTCTAAATACTTATTACTTCTCAAAGCATACTCCTTAAAACTGAAATTCTATCTTCTTTTCTTACTTTACTTCTTCACTTTTCTAAATACTACTTCTCAAAGCATACTCCTTAAAACTGAAATTCTATCTTCTTTTCTTACTTTACTTCTTCACTTTTCTAAATACTCTACTTCTCAAAGCATACTCCTTAAAACTGAAATTCTATCTTCTTTTCTTACTTTACTTCTTCACTTTTCTAAATACTTATTACTTCTCAAAGCATACTCCTTAAAACTGAAATTCTATCTTCTTTTCTTACTTTACTTCTTCACTTTTCTAAATACTTATTAATTCTCAAAGCATACTCCTTAAAACTGAAATTCTATCTTCTTTTCTTACTTTACTTCTTCACTTTTCTAAATACTTATAACTTCTCAAAGCATACTCCTTAAAACTGAAATTCTATCTTCTTTTCTTAAATTACTTCTTCACTTTTCGAAATACTTATAACTTCTCAAAGCATACTCCTTAAAACTGAAATTCTATCTTCTTTTCTTTAATTACTTCTTCACTTTTCTAAATACTACTTCTCAAAGCATACTCCTTAAAACTGAAATTCTATCTTCTTTTCTTACTTTACTTCTTCACTTTTCTAAATACTACTTCTCAAAGCATACTCCTTAAAACTGAAATTCTATCTTCTTTTCTTACTTTACTTCTTCACTTTTCTAAATACTCATAACTTCTCAAAGCATACTCCTTAAAACTGAAATTCTATCTTCTTTTCTTACTTTACTTCTTCACTTTTCTAAATACTATTTCTCAAAGCATACTCCTTAAAACTGAAATTCTATCTTCTTTTCTTACTTTACTTCTTCACTTTTCTAAATACATACTTCTCAAAGCATACTCCTTAAAACTGAAATTCTATCTTCTTTTCTTACTTTACTTCTTCACTTTTCTAAATACTCATAACTTCACAAAGCATACTCCTTAAAACTGAAATTCTATCTTCTTTTCTTACTTTACTTCTTCACTTTTCTAAATACTCATAACTTCTCAAAGCATACTCCTTAAAACTGAAATTCTATCTTCTTTTCTTACTTTACTTCTTCACTTTTCTAAATACTACTTCTCAAAGCATACTCCTTAAAACTGAAATTCTATCTTCTTTTCTTACTTTACTTCTTCACTTTTCGAAATACATACTTCTCAAAGCATACTCCTTAAAACTGAAATTCTTTCTTCTTTTCTTACTTTACTTCTTCACTTTTCTAAATACTAACTTCACCAAGCATACTCCTTAAAACTGAAATTCTATCTTCTTTTCTTACTTTACTTCTTCACTTTTCTAAATACTTATTACTTCTCAAAGCATACTCCTTAAAACTGAAATTCTATCTTCTTTTCTTACTTTACTTCTTCACTTTTCTAAATACTTATTACTTCTCAAAGCATACTCCTTAAAACTGAAATTCTTTCTTCTTTTCTTTACTTTACTTCTTCACTTTTCTAAATACTTATTACTTCTCAAAGCATACTCCTTAAAACTGAAATTCTATCTTCTTTTCTTACTTTACTTCTTCACTTTTCGAAATACTTATTACTTCTCAAAGCATACTCCTTAAAACTGAAATTCTATCTTCTTTTCTTACTTTACTTCTTCACTTTTCTAAATACTCATAACTTCACAAAGCATACTCCTTAAAACTGAAATTCTATCTTCTTTTCTTACTTTACTTCTTCACTTTTCTAAATACTTATTACTTCTCAAAGCATACTCCTTAAAACTGAAATTCTATCTTCTTTTCTTACTTTACTTCTTCACTTTTCTAAATACTAATTCTCAAAGCATACTCCTTAAAACTGAAATTCTATCTTCTTTTCTTTAATTACTTCTTCACTTTTCTAAATACTCATAACTTCTCAAAGCATACTTCTTAAAACTGAAATTCTATCTTCTTTTCTTACTTTACTTCTTCACTTTTCTAAATACTCATAATTTCTCAAAGCATACTCCTTAAAACTGAAATTCTTTCTTCTTTTCTTACTTTACTTCTTCACTTTTCTAAATACTCATACTTCACAAAGCATACTCCTTAAAACTGAAATTCTATCTTCTTTTCTTACTTTACTTCTTCACTTTTCTAAATACTCATAACTTCTCAAAGCATACTCCTTAAAACTGAAATTCTATCTTCTTTTCTTACTTTACTTCTTCACTTTTCTAAATACTACTTCTCAAAGCATACTCCTTAAAACTGAAATTCTATCTTCTTTTCTTACTTTACTTCTTCACTTTTCTAAATACTTATTACTTCTCAAAGCATACTCCTTAAAACTGAAATTCTTTCTTCTTTTCTTACTTTACTTCTTCACTTTTCTAAATACTTATTAATTCTCAAAGCATACTCCTTAAAACTGAAATTCTATCTTCTTTTCTTTAATTACTTCTTCACTTTTCTAAATACTTCTTCTCAAAGCATACTCCTTAAAACTGAAATTCTATCTTCTTTTCTTTAATTACTTCTTCACTTTTCTAAATACTTATTACTTCTCAAAGCATTCTTCTTAAAACTGAAATTCTATCTTCTTTTCTTACTTTACTTCTTCACTTTTCTAAATACTTATTATTTCTCAAAGCATACTCCTTAAAACTGAAATTCTATCTTCTTTTCTTTAATTACTTCTTCACTTTTCTAAATACTCATTATTTCTCAAAGCATACTCCTTAAAACTGAAATTCTATCTTCTTTTCTTACTTTACTTCTTCACTTTTCTAAATACTCATAACTTCTCAAAGCATTCTCCTTAAAACTGAAATTCTATCTTCTTTTCTTACTTTACTTCTTCACTTTTCTAAATACTTATTATTTCTCAAAGCATACTCCTTAAAAACTGAAATTCTATCTTCTTTTCTTACTTTACTTCTTCACTTTTCTAAATACTTATAACTTCTCAAAGCATACTCTTAAAACTGAAATTCTTTCTTCTTTTCTTACTTTACTTCTTCACTTTTCTAAATACTCATAACTTCTCAAAGCATACTCCTTAAAACTGAAATTCTATCTTCTTTTCTTACTTTACTTCTTCACTTTTCTAAATACTACTTCTCAAAGCATACTCCTTAAAACTGAAATTCTATCTTCTTTTCTTACTTTACTTCTTCACTTTTCTAAATACTTATTACTTCTCAAAGCATACTCCTTAAACTGAAATTCTATCTTCTTTTCTTACTTTACTTCTTCACTTTTCTAAATACTTATTAATTCTCAAAGCATACTCCTTAAAACTGAAATTCTTTCTTCTTTTCTTACTTTACTTCTTCACTTTTCTAAATACTTATTACTTCTCAAAGCATACTCCTTAAAACTGAAATTCTTTCTTCTTTTCTTAAATTACTTCTTCACTTTTCGAAATACTCATAACTTCTCAAAGCATACTCCTTAAAACTGAAATTCTATCTTCTTTTCTTTAATTACTTCTTCACTTTTCTAAATACTCATAACTTCACAAAGCATACTCCTTAAAACTGAAATTCTATCTTCTTTTCTTACTTTACTTCTTCACTTTTCTAAATACTTATTACTTCTCAAAGCATACTCCTTAAAACTGAAATTCTATCTTCTTTTCTTACTTTACTTCTTCACTTTTCTAAATACTTATTAATTCTCAAAGCATACTCCTTTAAAACTGAAATTCTATCTTCTTTTCTTAAATTACTTCTTCACTTTTCTAAATACTACTTCTCAAAGCATACTCCTTAAAACTGAAATTCTATCTTCTTTTCTTACTTTACTTCTTCACTTTTCTAAATACTCATAACTTCTCAAAGCATACTCCTTAAAACTGAAATTCTATCTTCTTTTCTTACTTTACTTCTTCACTTTTCTAAATACTCATAACTTCACAAAGCATACTCCTTAAAACTGAAATTCTTTCTTCTTTTCTTACTTTACTTCTTCACTTTTCTAAATACTACTTCTCAAAGCATACTCCTTAAAACTGAAATTCTATCTTCTTTTCTTACTTTACTTCTTCACTTTTCTAAATACTTATTAATTCTCAAAGCATACTCCTTAAAACTGAAATTCTATCTTCTTTTCTTACTTTACTTCTTCACTTTTCTAAATACTCATAACTTCTCAAAGCATACTCCTTAAAACTGAAATTCTATCTTCTTTTCTTTAATTACTTCTTCACTTTTCTAAATACTCATAACTTCACAAAGCATACTCCTTAAAACTGAAATTCTATCTTCTTTTCTTTAATTACTTCTTCACTTTTCTAAATACTCATAACTTCTCAAAGCATACTCCTTAAAACTGAAATTCTATCTTCTTTTCTTAAATTACTTCTTCACTTTTCTAAATACTCATAACTTCACAAAGCATACTCCTTAAAACTGAAATTCTTTCTTCTTTTCTTACTTTACTTCTTCACTTTTCTAAATACTACTTCTCAAAGCATACTCCTTAAAACTGAAATTCTATCTTCTTTTCTTACTTTACTTCTTCACTTTTCTAAATACTACTTCTCAAAGCATACTCCTTAAAACTGAAATTCTTTCTTCTTTTCTTACTTTACTTCTTCACTTTTCTAAATACTTATTACTTCTCAAAGCATACTCCTTAAAACTGAAATTCTATCTTCTTTTCTTACTTTACTTCTTCACTTTTCTAAATACTCATAACTTCTCAAAGCATACTCCTTAAAACTGAAATTCTATCTTCTTTTCTTACTTTACTTCTTCACTTTTCTAAATACTACTTCTCAAAGCATACTCCTTAAAACTGAAATTCTTTCTTCTTTTCTTACTTTACTTCTTCACTTTTCTAAATACTTATTAATTCTCAAAGCATACTCCTTAAAACTGAAATTCTATCTTCTTTTCTTACTTTACTTCTTCACTTTTCTAAATACTCATAACTTCTCAAAGCATACTCCTTAAAACTGAAATTCTATCTTCTTTTCTTACTTTACTTCTTCACTTTTCTAAATACTCATAACTTCACAAAGCATACTCCTTAAAACTGAAATTCTTTCTTCTTTTCTTACTTTACTTCTTCACTTTTCTAAATACTTATTAATTCTCAAAGCATACTCCTTAAAACTGAAATTCTTTCTTCTTTTCTTACTTTACTTCTTCACTTTTCTAAATACTTATTACTTCTCAAAGCATACTCCTTAAAACTGAAATTCTATCTTCTTTTCTTACTTTACTTCTTCACTTTTCTAAATACTTATTATTTCTCAAAGCATACTCCTTAAAACTGAAATTCTTTCTTCTTTTCTTACTTTACTTCTTCACTTTTCTAAATACTCATAACTTCTCAAAGCATACTCCTTAAAACTGAAATTCTATCTTCTTTTCTTAAATTACTTCTTCACTTTTCTAAATACTCATAACTTCTCAAAGCATACTCCTTAAAACTGAAATTCTATCTTCTTTTCTTACTTTACTTCTTCACTTTTCTAAATACTCATAACTTCACAAAGCATACTCCTTAAAACTGAAATTCTTTCTTCTTTTCTTACTTTACTTCTTCACTTTTCTAAATACTCATTACTTCTCAAAGCATACTCCTTAAAACTGAAATTCTATCTTCTTTTCTTACTTTACTTCTTCACTTTTCTAAATACTACTTCACAAAGCATACTCCTTAAAACTGAAATTCTATCTTCTTTTCTTACTTTACTTCTTCACTTTTCTAAATACTACTTCACAAAGCATACTCCTTAAAACTGAAATTCTTTCTTCTTTTCTTACTTTACTTCTTCACTTTTCTAAATACTACTTCTCAAAGCATACTCCTTAAAACTGAAATTCTATCTTCTTTTCTTACTTTACTTCTTCACTTAGAAAAGTGAAGAAGTAAAGTAAGAAAAGAAGATAGAATTTCAGTTTTAAGGAGTATGCTTTGAGAATTAATAAGTATTTAGAAAAGTGAAGAAGTAAAGTAAGAAAAGAAGATAGAATTTCAGTTTTAAGGAGTATGCTTTGAGAAGTAGTATTTAGAAAAGTGAAGAAGTAAAGTAAGAAAAGAAGAAAGAATTTCAGTTTTAAGGAGTATGCTTTGAGAAGTAGTATTTAGAAAAGTGAAGAAGTAAAGTAAGAAAAGAAGATAGAATTTCAGTTTTAAGGAGTATGCTTTGAGAAGTTATGAGTATTTAGAAAAGTGAAGAAGTAAAGTAAGAAAAGAAGAAAGAATTTCAGTTTTAAGGAGTATGCTTTGTGAAGTTATGAGTATTTAGAAAAGTGAAGAAGTAAAGTAAGAAAAGAAGATAGAATTTCAGTTTTAAGGAGTATGCTTTGAGAAGTTATGAGTATTTTAGAAAAGTGAAGAAGTAATTTAAGAAAAGAAGATAGAATTTCAGTTTTAAGGAGTATGCTTTGAGAAGTTATGAGTATTTAGAAAAGTGAAGAAGTAAAGTAAGAAAAGAAGAAAGAATTTCAGTTTTAAGGAGTATGCTTTGAGAAATAATAAGTATTTAGAAAAGTGAAGAAGTAAAGTAAGAAAAGAAGATAGAATTTCAGTTTTAAGGAGTATGCTTTGAGAAGTAATAAGTATTTAGAAAAGTGAAGAAGTAAAGTAAGAAAAGAAGAAAGAATTTCAGTTTTAAGGAGTATGCTTTGAGAATTAATAAGTATTTAGAAAAGTGAAGAAGTAAAGTAAGAAAAGAAGAAAGAATTTCAGTTTTAAGGAGTATGCTTTGTGAAGTTATGAGTATTTAGAAAAGTGAAGAAGTAAAGTAAGAAAAGAAGATAGAATTTCAGTTTAAGGAGTATGCTTTGAGAAGTTATGAGTATTTAGAAAAGTGAAGAAGTAAAGTAAGAAAAGAAGATAGAATTTCAGTTTTAAGGAGTATGCTTTGAGAATTAATAAGTATTTAGAAAAGTGAAGAAGTAAAGTAAGAAAAGAAGAAAGAATTTCAGTTTTAAGGAGTATGCTTTGAGAAGTAGTATTTAGAAAAGTGAAGAAGTAAAGTAAGAAAAGAAGATAGAATTTCAGTTTTAAGGAGTATGCTTTGAGAAGTTATGAGTATTTAGAAAAGTGAAGAAGTAAAGTAAGAAAAGAAGATAGAATTTCAGTTTTAAGGAGTATGCTTTGAGAAGTAATAAGTATTTAGAAAAGTGAAGAAGTAAAGTAAGAAAAGAAGAAAGAATTTCAGTTTTAAGGAGTATGCTTTGAGAAGTAGTATTTAGAAAAGTGAAGAAGTAAAGTAAGAAAAGAAGATAGAATTTCAGTTTTAGGAGTATGCTTTGAGAAGTAGTATTTAGAAAAGTGAAGAAGTAAAGTAAGAAAAGAAGAAAGAATTTCAGTTTTAAGGAGTATGCTTTGTGAAGTTATGAGTATTTAGAAAAGTGAAGAAGTAATTTAAGAAAAGAAGATAGAATTTCAGTTTTAAGGAGTATGCTTTGAGAAGTTATGAGTATTTAGAAAAGTGAAGAAGTAATTAAAGAAAAGAAGATAGAATTTCAGTTTAAGGAGTATGCTTTGTGAAGTTATGAGTATTTAGAAAAGTGAAGAAGTAATTAAAGAAAAGAAGATAGAATTTCAGTTTTAAGGAGTATGCTTTGAGAAGTTATGAGTATTTAGAAAAGTGAAGAAGTAAAGTAAGAAAAGAAGATAGAATTTCAGTTTTAAGGAGTATGCTTTGAGAATTAATAAGTATTTAGAAAAGTGAAGAAGTAAAGTAAGAAAAGAAGATAGAATTTCAGTTTAAGGAGTATGCTTTGAGAAGTAGTATTTAGAAAAGTGAAGAAGTAAAGTAAGAAAAGAAGAAAGAATTTCAGTTTTAAGAGTATGCTTTGTGAAGTTATGAGTATTTAGAAAAGTGAAGAAGTAAAGTAAGAAAAGAAGATAGAATTTCAGTTTTAGGAGTATGCTTTGAGAAGTTATGAGTATTTAGAAAAGTGAAGAAGTAAAGTAAGAAAAGAAGATAGAATTTCAGTTTTAAGGAGTATGCTTTGAGAAGTAGTATTTAGAAAAGTGAAGAAGTAATTTAAGAAAAGAAGATAGAATTTCAGTTTTAAGGAGTATGCTTTGAGAATTAATAAGTATTTAGAAAAGTGAAGAAGTAAAGTAAGAAAAGAAGATAGAATTTCAGTTTTAAGGAGTATGCTTTGAGAAGTAATAAGTATTTAGAAAAGTGAAGAAGTAAAGTAAGAAAAGAAGATAGAATTTCAGTTTAAGGAGTATGCTTTGTGAAGTTATGAGTATTTAGAAAAGTGAAGAAGTAATTAAAGAAAAGAAGATAGAATTTCAGTTTTAAGGAGTATGCTTTGAGAAGTTATGAGTATTTCGAAAAGTGAAGAAGTATTTAAGAAAAGAAGAAAGAATTTCAGTTTTAAGGAGTATGCTTTGAGAAGTAATAAGTATTTAGAAAAGTGAAGAAGTAAAGTAAGAAAAGAAGAAAGAATTTCAGTTTAAGGAGTATGCTTTGAGAATTAATAAGTATTTAGAAAAGTGAAGAAGTAAAGTAAGAAAAGAAGATAGAATTTCAGTTTTAAGGAGTATGCTTTGAGAAGTAATAAGTATTTAGAAAAGTGAAGAAGTAAAGTAAGAAAAGAAGATAGAATTTCAGTTTTAAGGAGTATGCTTTGAGAAGTAGTATTTAGAAAAGTGAAGAAGTAAAGTAAGAAAAGAAGATAGAATTTCAGTTTTAAGGAGTATGCTTTGAGAAGTTATGAGTATTTAGAAAAGTGAAGAAGTAAAGTAAGAAAAGAAGATAGAATTTCAGTTTTAAGAGTATGCTTTGAGAAGTAGTATTTAGAAAAGTGAAGAAGTAAAGTAAGAAAAGAAGATAGAATTTCAGTTTTAAGGAGTATGCTTTGAGAAGTAGTATTTAGAAAAGTGAAGAAGTAAAGTAAGAAAAGAAGATAGAATTTCAGTTTTAAGGAGTATGCTTTGAGAAGTTATAAGTATTTAGAAAAGTGAAGAAGTAAAGTAAGAAAAGAAGATAGAATTTCAGTTTTAAGGAGTATGCTTTGAGAAGTAGTATTTAGAAAAGTGAAGAAGTAAAGTAAGAAAAGAAGAAAGAATTTCAGTTTTAAGGAGTATGCTTTGAGAAGTAGTATTTAGAAAAGTGAAGAAGTAAAGTAAGAAAAGAAGATAGAATTTCAGTTTTAAGGAGTATGCTTTGAGAAATAATAAGTATTTAGAAAAGTGAAGAAGTAAAGTAAGAAAAGAAGATAGAATTTCAGTTTTAAGGAGTATGCTTTGTGAAGTTATGAGTATTTAGAAAAGTGAAGAAGTAATTTAAGAAAAGAAGATAGAATTTCAGTTTTAAGGAGTATGCTTTGAGAAGTTATGAGTATTTCGAAAAGTGAAGAAGTAATTTAAGAAAAGAAGAAAGAATTTCAGTTTTAAGGAGTATGCTTTGAGAAGTAGTATTTAGAAAAGTGAAGAAGTAAAGTAAGAAAAGAAGAAAATAGAATTTCAGTTTTAAGAAGTATGCTTTGAGAAGTAATAAGTATTTAGAAAAGTGAAGAAGTAAAGTAAGAAAAGAAGATAGAATTTCAGTTTTAAGGAGTATGCTTTGAGAAGTAATAAGTATTTAGAAAAGTGAAGAAGTAAAGTAAGAAAAGAAGATAGAATTTCAGTTTAAGGAGTATGCTTTGAGAAGTAGTATTTAGAAAAGTGAAGAAGTAAAGTAAGAAAAGAAGATAGAATTTCAGTTTTAAGGAGTATGCTTTGAGAAGTTATAAGTATTTAGAAAAGTGAAGAAGTAAAGTAAGAAAAGAAGATAGAATTTCAGTTTTAAGGAGTATGCTTTGAGAAGTAGTATTTAGAAAAGTGAAGAAGTAAAGTAAGAAAAGAAGAAAGAATTTCAGTTTTAAGGAGTATGCTTTGAGAAGTAGTATTTAGAAAAGTGAAGAAGTAAAGTAAGAAAAGAAGATAGAATTTCAGTTTTAAGGAGTATGCTTTGAGAAATAATAAGTATTTAGAAAAGTGAAGAAGTAAAGTAAGAAAAGAAGATAGAATTTCAGTTTTAAGGAGTATGCTTTGTGAAGTTATGAGTATTTAGAAAAGTGAAGAAGTAATTTAAGAAAAGAAGATAGAATTTCAGTTTTAGGAGTATGCTTTGAGAAGTTATGAGTATTTCGAAAAGTGAAGAAGTAATTTAAGAAAAGAAGAAAGAATTTCAGTTTTAAGGAGTATGCTTTGAGAAGTAGTATTTAGAAAAGTGAAGAAGTAAAGTAAGAAAAGAAGATAGAATTTCAGTTTTAAGGAGTATGCTTTGAGAAGTTATGAGTATTTAGAAAAGTGAAGAAGTAAAGTAAGAAAAGAAGATAGAATTTCAGTTTTAAGGAGTATGCTTTGAGAAGTAGTATTTAGAAAAGTGAAGAAGTAAAGTAAGAAAAGAAGAAAGAATTTCAGTTTTAAGGAGTATGCTTTGAGAAGTTATAAGTATTTAGAAAAGTGAAGAAGTAAAGTAAGAAAAGAAGATAGAATTTCAGTTTTAAGGAGTATGCTTTGAGAAGTAGTATTTAGAAAAGTGAAGAAGTAAAGTAAGAAAAGAAGAAAGAATTTCAGTTTTAAGGAGTATGCTTTGAGAAGTAGTATTTAGAAAGTGAAGAAGTAATTTAAGAAAAGAAGATAGAATTTCAGTTTTAAGGAGTATGCTTTGAGAAATAATAAGTATTTAGAAAAGTGAAGAAGTAAAGTAAGAAAAGAAGATAGAATTTCAGTTTTAAGGAGTATGCTTTGTGAAGTTATGAGTATTTAGAAAAGTGAAGAAGTAATTTAAGAAAAGAAGATAGAATTTCAGTTTTAAGGAGTATGCTTTGAGAAGTTATGAGTATTTAGAAAAGTGAAGAAGTAAAGTAAGAAAAGAAGAAAGAATTTCAGTTTTAAGGAGTATGCTTTGTGAAGTTATGAGTATTTAGAAAAGTGAAGAAGTAAAGTAAGAAAAGAAGAAAGAATTTCAGTTTTAAGGAGTATGCTTTGAGAAGTTATGAGTATTTAGAAAAGTGAAGAAGTAATTTAAGAAAAGAAGATAGAATTTCAGTTTTAAGGAGTATGCTTTGAGAAGTAATAAGTATTTAGAAAAGTGAAGAAGTAAAGTAAGAAAAGAAGATAGAATTTCAGTTTAAGGAGTATGCTTTGAGAAGTAGTATTTAGAAAAGTGAAGAAGTAAAGTAAGAAAAGAAGATAGAATTTCAGTTTTAAGGAGTATGCTTTGAGAAGTTATGAGTATTTAGAAAAGTGAAGAAGTAAAGTAAGAAAAGAAGATAGAATTTCAGTTTTAAGGAGTATGCTTTGAGAAGTAATAAGTATTTAGAAAAGTGAAGAAGTAAAGTAAGAAAAGAAGAAAGAATTTCAGTTTTAAGGAGTATGCTTTGTGAAGTTATGAGTATTTAGAAAAGTGAAGAAGTAAAGTAAGAAAAGAAGATAGAATTTCAGTTTTAAGGAGTATGCTTTGAGAAGTAGTATTTAGAAAGTGAAGAAGTAAAGTAAGAAAAGAAGATAGAATTTCAGTTTTAAGGAGTATGCTTTGAGAAGTAGTATTTAGAAAAGTGAAGAAGTAAAGTAAGAAAAGAAGAAAGAATTTCAGTTTTAAGGAGTAGCTTTGAGAAGTAGTATTTAGAAAAGTGAAGAAGTAAAGTAAGAAAAGAAGATAGAATTTCAGTTTTAAGGAGTATGCTTTGAGAAGTAATAAGTATTTAGAAAAGTGAAGAAGTAAAGTAAGAAAAGAAGAAAGAATTTCAGTTTTAAGGAGTATGCTTTGAGAAGTAGTATTTAGAAAAGTGAAGAAGTAAAGTAAGAAAAGAAGATAGAATTTCAGTTTTAAGGAGTATGCTTTGAGAAGTAGTATTTAGAAAAGTGAAGAAGTAAAGTAAGAAAAGAAGAAAGAATTTCAGTTTTAAGGAGTATGCTTTGTGAAGTTATGAGTATTTAGAAAAGTGAAGAAGTAAAGTAAGAAAAGAAGATAGAATTTCAGTTTAAGGAGTATGCTTTGAGAAGTTATGAGTATTTAGAAAAGTGAAGAAGTAAAGTAAGAAAAGAAGAAAGAATTTCAGTTTTAAGGAGTATGCTTTGTGAAGTTATGAGTATTTAGAAAAGTGAAGAAGTAAAGTAAGAAAAGAAGATAGAATTTCAGTTTTAAGGAGTATGCTTTGAGAAGTTATGAGTATTTAGAAAAGTGAAGAAGTAAAGTAAGAAAAGAAGATAGAATTTCAGTTTTAAGGAGTATGCTTTGAGAATTAATAAGTATTTAGAAAAGTGAAGAAGTAAAGTAAGAAAAGAAGATAGAATTTCAGTTTTAAGGAGTATGCTTTGAGAAGTAGTATTTAGAAAAGTGAAGAAGTAAAGTAAGAAAAGAAGAAAGAATTTCAGTTTTAAGGAGTATGCTTTGTGAAGTTATGAGTATTTAGAAAAGTGAAGAAGTAAAGTAAGAAAAGAAGATAGAATTTCAGTTTTAAGGAGTATGCTTTGAGAAGTTATGAGTATTTAGAAAAGTGAAGAAGTAAAGTAAGAAAAGAAGATAGAATTTCAGTTTTAAGGAGTATGCTTTGAGAAGTAGTATTTAGAAAAGTGAAGAGTATTTAAGAAAAGAAGATAGAATTTCAGTTTTAAGGAGTATGCTTTGAGAATTAATAAGTATTTAGAAAAGTGAAGAAGTAAAGTAAGAAAAGAAGATAGAATTTCAGTTTTAAGGAGTATGCTTTGTGAAGTTATGAGTATTTAGAAAAGTGAAGAAGTAAAGTAAGAAAAGAAGATAGAATTTCAGTTTTAAGGAGTATGCTTTGTGAAGTTATGAGTATTTAGAAAAGTGAAGAAGTAATTAAAGAAAAGAAGATAGAATTTCAGTTTTAAGGAGTATGCTTTGAGAAGTTATGAGTATTTCGAAAAGTGAAGAAGTAATTTAAGAAAAGAAGAAAGAATTTCAGTTTTAAGGAGTATGCTTTGAGAAGTAGTATTTAGAAAAGTGAAGAAGTAAAGTAAGAAAAGAAGATAGAATTTCAGTTTTAAGGAGTATGCTTGAGAAGTAATAAGTATTTAGAAAAGTGAAGAAGTAAAGTAAGAAAGAAGATAGAATTTCAGTTTAAGGAGTATGCTTTGAGAAGTAATAAGTATTTAGAAAAGTGAAGAAGTAAAGTAAGAAAAGAAGATAGAATTTCAGTTTTAAGGAGTATGCTTTGAGAAGTAGTATTTAGAAAAGTGAAGAAGTAAAGTAAGAAAAGAAGATAGAATTTCAGTTTTAAGGAGTATGCTTTGAGAAGTTATGAGTATTTAGAAAAGTGAAGAAGTAAAGTAAGAAAAGAAGATAGAATTTCAGTTTTAAGGAGTATGCTTTGAGAAGTAGTATTTAGAAAAGTGAAGAAGTAAAGTAAGAAAAGAAGAAAGAATTTCAGTTTTAAGGAGTATGCTTTGAGAAGTTATAAGTATTTAGAAAAGTGAAGAAGTAAAGTAAGAAAGAAGATAGAATTTCAGTTTTAAGGAGTATGCTTTGAGAAGTAATAAGTATTTAGAAAAGTGAAGAAGTAATTTAAGAAAAGAAGAAAGAATTTCAGTTTAAGGAGTATGCTTTGAGAAGTAGTATTTAGAAAAGTGAAGAAGTAAGTAAGAAAAGAAGAAAGAATTTCAGTTTTAAGGAGTATGCTTTGAGAAGTAATAAGTATTTAGAAAAGTGAAGAAGTAAAGTAAGAAAAGAAGATAGAATTTCAGTTTTAAGGAGTATGCTTTGAGAAGTAGTATTTAGAAAAGTGAAGAAGTAAAGTAAGAAAAGAAGATAGAATTTCAGTTTTAAGGAGTATGCTTTGAGAAGTAGTATTTAGAAAAGTGAAGAAGTAAAGTAAGAAAAGAAGATAGAATTTCAGTTTTAAGGAGTATGCTTTGAGAAGTTATAAGTATTTAGAAAAGTGAAGAAGTAAAGTAAGAAAAGAAGATAGAATTTCAGTTTTAAGGAGTATGCTTTGAGAAGTAGTATTTAGAAAAGTGAAGAAGTAAAGTAAGAAAAGAAGAAAGAATTTCAGTTTTAAGGAGTATGCTTTGAGAAGTTATGAGTATTTAGAAAAGTGAAGAAGTAAAGTAAGAAAAGAAGATAGAATTTCAGTTTTAAGGAGTATGCTTTGAGAAATAATAAGTATTTAGAAAAGTGAAGAAGTAAAGTAAGAAAAGAAGATAGAATTTCAGTTTTAAGGAGTATGCTTTGTGAAGTTATGAGTATTTAGAAAGTGAAGAAGTAATTTAAGAAAAGAAGATAGAATTTCAGTTTTAAGGAGTATGCTTTGAGAAGTTATGAGTATTTCGAAAAGTGAAGAAGTAATTTAAGAAAAGAAGAAAGAATTTCAGTTTTAAGGAGTATGCTTTGAGAAGTAGTATTTAGAAAAGTGAAGAAGTAAAGTAAGAAAAGAAGATAGAATTTCAGTTTTAAGGAGTATGCTTTGAGAAGTTATGAGTATTTAGAAAAGTGAAGAAGTAAAGTAAGAAAAGAAGATAGAATTTCAGTTTAAGGAGTATGCTTTGAGAAGTAGTATTTAGAAAAGTGAAGAAGTAAAGTAAGAAAAGAAGAAAGAATTTCAGTTTTAAGGAGTATGCTTTGAGAAGTTATAAGTATTTAGAAAAGTGAAGAAGTAAAGTAAGAAAAGAAGATAGAATTTCAGTTTTAAGGAGTATGCTTTGAGAAGTAGTATTTAGAAAAGTGAAGAAGTAAAGTAAGAAAAGAAGAAAGAATTTCAGTTTTAAGGAGTATGCTTTGAGAAGTAGTATTTAGAAAAGTGAAGAAGTAAAGTAAGAAAAGAAGATAGAATTTCAGTTTTAAGGAGTATGCTTTGAGAAATAATAAGTATTTAGAAAAGTGAAGAAGTAAAGTAAGAAAAGAAGATAGAATTTCAGTTTTAAGGAGTATGCTTTGTGAAGTTATGAGTATTTAGAAAAGTGAAGAAGTAATTTAAGAAAAGAAGATAGAATTTCAGTTTTAAGGAGTATGCTTTGAGAAGTAGTATTTAGAAAAGTGAAGAAGTAAAGTAAGAAAAGAAGAAAGAATTTCAGTTTTAAGGAGTATGCTTTGAGAATTAATAAGTATTTAGAAAGTGAAGAAGTAAAGTAAGAAAAGAAGAAAGAATTTCAGTTTTAAGGAGTATGCTTTGTGAAGTTATGAGTATTTAGAAAAGTGAAGAAGTAAAGTAAGAAAAGAAGATAGAATTTCAGTTTTAAGGAGTATGCTTTGAGAAGTTATGAGTATTTAGAAAAGTGAAGAAGTAAAGTAAGAAAAGAAGATAGAATTTCAGTTTTAAGGAGTATGCTTTGAGAATTAATAAGTATTTAGAAAAGTGAAGAAGTAAAGTAAGAAAAGAAGAAAGAATTTCAGTTTAAGGAGTATGCTTTGAGAAGTAGTATTTAGAAAGTGAAGAAGTAAAGTAAGAAAAGAAGATAGAATTTCAGTTTTAAGGAGTATGCTTTGAGAAGTTATGAGTATTTAGAAAAGTGAAGAAGTAAAGTAAGAAAAGAAGATAGAATTTCAGTTTTAAGGAGTATGCTTTGAGAAGTAGTATTTAGAAAAGTGAAGAAGTAAAGTAAGAAAAGAAGAAAGAATTTCAGTTTTAAGGAGTATGCTTTGAGAAGTAGTATTTAGAAAAGTGAAGAAGTAAAGTAAGAAAAGAAGATAGAATTTCAGTTTTAAGGAGTATGCTTGAGAAGTAGTATTTAGAAAAGTGAAGAAGTAAAGTAAGAAAAGAAGAAAGAATTTCAGTTTTAAGGAGTATGCTTTGAGAAGTAGTATTTAGAAAAGTGAAGAAGTAATTTAAGAAAAGAAGATAGAATTTCAGTTTTAAGGAGTATGCTTTGAGAAGTTATGAGTATTTAGAAAAGTGAAGAAGTAAAGTAAGAAAAGAAGAAAGAATTTCAGTTTTAAGGAGTATGCTTTGTGAAGTTATGAGTATTTAGAAAAGTGAAGAAGTAAAGTAAGAAAAGAAGATAGAATTTCAGTTTTAAGGAGTATGCTTTGAGAAGTTATGAGTATTTAGAAAAGTGAAGAAGTAAAGTAAGAAAAGAAGATAGAATTTCAGTTTTAAGGAGTATGCTTTGAGAATTAATAAGTATTTAGAAAAGTGAAGAAGTAAAGTAAGAAAAGAAGATAGAATTTCAGTTTTAAGGAGTATGCTTTGAGAAGTAGTATTTAGAAAAGTGAAGAAGTAAAGTAAGAAAAGAAGAAAGAATTTCAGTTTTAAGGAGTATGCTTTGTGAAGTTATGAGTATTTAGAAAAGTGAAGAAGTAAAGTAGAAAAGAAGATAGAATTTCAGTTTTAAGGAGTATGCTTTGAGAAGTAGTATTTAGAAAAGTGAAGAAGTAAAGTAAGAAAAGAAGATAGAATTTCAGTTTTAAGGAGTATGCTTTGAGAAGTAGTATTTAGAAAAGTGAAGAAGTAATTTAAGAAAAGAAGATAGAATTTCAGTTTTAAGGAGTATGCTTTGAGAATTAATAAGTATTTAGAAAAGTGAAGAAGTAAAGTAAGAAAAGAAGATAGAATTTCAGTTTTAAGGAGTATGCTTTGAGAAGTAATAAGTATTTAGAAAAGTGAAGAAGTAAAGTAAGAAAAGAAGATAGAATTTCAGTTTTAAGGAGTATGCTTTGAGAAGTTATGAGTATTTAGAAAAGTGAAGAAGTAAAGTAAGAAAAGAAGATAGAATTTCAGTTTTAAGGAGTATGCTTTGAGAATTAATAAGTATTTAGAAAAGTGAAGAAGTAAAGTAAGAAAAGAAGATAGAATTTCAGTTTTAAGGAGTATGCTTTGAGAAGTAGTATTTAGAAAAGTGAAGAAGTAAAGTAAGAAAAGAAGAAAGAATTTCAGTTTTAAGGAGTATGCTTTGTGAAGTTATGAGTATTTAGAAAAGTGAAGAAGTAAAGTAAGAAAAGAAGATAGAATTTCAGTTTTAAGGAGTATGCTTTGAGAAGTAGTATTTAGAAAAGTGAAGAAGTAAAGTAAGAAAAGAAGATAGAATTTCAGTTTTAAGGAGTATGCTTTGAGAAGTAGTATTTAGAAAAGTGAAGAAGTAAAGTAAGAAAAGAAGATAGAATTTCAGTTTTAAGGAGTATGCTTTGAGAAGTAGTATTTAGAAAAGTGAAGAAGTAAAGTAAGAAAAGAAGATAGAATTTCAGTTTTAAGGAGTATGCTTTGAGAAGTAGTATTTAGAAAAGTGAAGAAGTAAAGTAAGAAAAGAAGATAGAATTTCAGTTTTAAGGAGTATGCTTTGAGAAGTAGTATTTAGAAAAGTGAAGAAGTAAAGTAAGAAAAGAAGAAAGAATTTCAGTTTTAAGGAGTATGCTTTGAGAAGTTATAAGTATTTAGAAAAGTGAAGAAGTAAAGTAAGA
>CAMPDV010003719.1:0-40085 GCA_946699065.1 Loxodes magnus
AGATTTGTAACAAAAAAGATAGAAACTCAGCGAACAAAAGTAGCGGTACCCCTGCGTCTAATATATATGAACTTCATAAGTAAAAGAGACTTACAAATTCAAAAAATAGCGTAAAAGTGGATGAAAAGTGCAGCAAAAATCAATCTAAAAACTTGAAAATATAGAAAGTGACCAAAAAAAGCAAGAACAATCGTAATAATAAACATAAATTGACTGCTTAAAAAAGATAATATCTGAAATATAATGATAATAAAGTAGAAATCTTTGAAATTTATAGATAATGAAATATTGAAATTAAAGCATAAACGATTAAAAAAGCAGCATGAATGAGAATATAAAAAACGTGACAAATAATAATGAAAGAGGATAAACGAGGCTAAACGGGTGACTCTTCTGTTCGAGATAAAGTAATTGATTAGGATAAAGAAGTTGATTAAAGTAAAGCAATAAAGAGTTGAACGCTCAAAAAAGCAACTAACATGAGCACAAACAAATGCACAGAAAATTGATATAAAACTTAGTGATTAAACCGTTAAAAAATCATAAATGTTGAGTCTCTGAAGCACAAAAAAGAGAGCATGAAATAAATATATTTTCTAAAAAAGATATAAAAGCGCACCAAATAAATCGAACTATCACGCTAATACTTATGAATCTATCAAAATAGATAACAAAAACATATAAAAATGTGACGACTGTGTCTATATATATAATAATTTAAGAGTGAAATAGAAATTAACAACAACAGAAAAACGTTGCACACGCAACTAATATATGTGATTTGCTATAAAATTGATGGACTTATGCTACGGATAAAAAACAGTGCCACTTGCGTACAATATAAAAGATTTGTAACAAAAAAGATAGAAACTCAGCGAACAAAAGTAGCGGTACCCCTGCGTCTAATATATATGAACTTCATAAGTAAAAGAGACTTACAAATTCAAAAAATAGCGTAAAAGTGGATGAAAAGTGCAGCAAAAATCAATCTAAAAACTTGAAAATATAGAAAGTGACCAAAAAAAGCAAGAACAATCGTAATAATAAACATAAATTGACTGCTTAAAAAAGATAATATCTGAAATATAATGATAATAAAGTAGAAATCTTTGAAATTTATAGATAATAAGTATTTTTTCGTACTTTACTTTTTCACTTTTCTAAATACTTATTACTTCTCAAAGCATACTCCTTAAAACTGAAATTCTATCTTCTTTACATACTTTACTTCTTCACTTTTCTAAATACTTATTACTTCTCAAAGCATACTGAATAAAACAGAAATTCTATCTTCTTTTCTTACTTTACTTCTTCACTTTTCTAAATACTTATTACTTCTCAAAGCATACTACTTAAAACTGAAATTCTATCTTCTTTTCTTACTTTACTTCTTCTCTTTTCTAAATACTTATTGCTTCTCAAAGCATACTCCTTAAAACTGAAATTCTATCTTCTTTTCTTACTTTACTTCTTCTCTTTTCTAAATACTTATTACTTCTCAAAGCATACTACTTAAAACTGAAATTCTATCTTCTTTTCTTACTTTACTTCTTCTCTTTTCTAAATACTTATTACTTCTCAAAGCATACTACTTAAAACTGAAATTCTATCTTCTTTTCTTACTTTACTTCTTCACTTTTCTAAATACTTATTACATCTCAAAGCACACTCTATAAAATTCAAAAACTATTTTCTTTTCTTACTTTACTTCTTCTCTTTTCTAAATACTTATTACTTCTCAAAGCATACTCCTTAAAACTGAAATTCTATCTTCTTTTCTTTCTTTACTTTTTCTCTTTTCTAAATACTTATTACTTCTCAAAGCATACTCCTTAAAACAGAAATTCTATCTTCTTTTCTTACTTTACTTCTTCACTTTTCTAAATACTTATTTCTAAATAATCATACTCCTTAAAACAGAAATTCTATCTTCTTCTTTTACTTTACTTCTTCACTTTTCTAAATACTTATTACATCTCAAAGCACACTCAATAAAATTCAAAAACTATCTTCTTTTCTTACTTTACTTCTTCACTTTTCTAAATACTTATTACTTCTCAAAGCATACTCCTTAAAACTGAAATTCTATCTTCTTTTCTTACTTTACTTCTTCACTTTTCTAAATACTTATTACTTCTCAAATCATACTCCTTAAAACTGAAATTCTATCTTCTTTTCTTACTTTACTTCTTCACTTTTCTAAATACTTATTACTTCTCAAAGCATACTACTTATAACTGAAATTCTATCTTCTTTTCTTACTTTACTTCTTCACTTTTCTAAATACTTATTACTTCTCAAAGCATACTCCTTAAAACTGAAATTCTATCTTCTTTTCTTACTTTAGTTCTTCACTTTTCTAAATACTTATTACTTCTCAAAGCATACTCCTTAAAACTTAATCTCTATCTTCTTTTCTTACTTTACTTCTTCACTTTTCTAAATACTTAGTACTTCTCAAAGCATACTCCTTAAAACTTAATCTCTATCTTCTTTTCTTACTTTAGTTCTTCACTTTTCTAAATACTTATTACTTCTCAAAGCATACTCCTTAAAACTGAAATTCTATCTTCTTTTCTTACTTTACTTCTTCACTTTTCTAAGTACTTATTACTTCTCAAATCATACTACTTAAAACTGAAATTCTATCTTCTGTTCTTACTTTACTTCTTCTCTTTTCTAAATACTTATTACTTCTCAAAGCACACTCAATAAAACTGAAATTCTATTTTCTTTTCTTACTTTACTTCTTCTCTTTTCTAAATACTTATTACTTCTCAAAGCATACTCCTTAAAACTGAAATTCTATCTTCTGTTCTTACTTTACTTCTTCTCTTTTCTAAATACTTATTACTTCTCAAAGCACACTCAATAAATCTGAAATTCTATTTTCTTTTCTTACTTTACTTCTTCACTTTTCTAAATACTTAGTACTTCTCAAAGCATACTCCTTAAAACTGAAATTCTATCTTCTGTTCTTACTTTACTTCTTCTCTTTTCTAAATACTTATTACTTCTCAAAGCACACTCAATAAAACTGAAATTCTATTTACTTTTCTTACTTTACTTCTTCACTTTTCTAAATACTTATTTCTAAATAATCATACTCCTTAAAACAGAAATTCTATCTTCTTCTTTTACTTTACTTCTTCACTTTTCTAAATACTTATTACTTCTCAAAGCACACTCAATAAAACTCAAAAACTATCTTCTTTTCTTACTTTACTTCTTCTCTTTTCTAAATACTTATTACTTATCAAAGCACATTCAATGAAACTGAAATTCTATCTTCTTTTCTTACTTACTTCTTCTCTTTTCTAAATACTTATTTCTAAATAATCATACTCCTTAAAACTGAAATTCTATCTTCTTTTCTTACTTTACTTCTTCACTTTTCTAAATACTTATTACTTCTCAAAGCATACTCCTTAAAACTGAAATTCTATCTTCTTTTCTTACTTTACTTCTTCACTTTTCAATATACTTATTACTTCTCAAAGCATACTCCTTAAAACTGAAATTCTATCTTCTTTTCTTACTTTACTTCTTCTCTTTTCTAAATACTTATTACTTCTCAAAGCATACTACTTAAAACTGAAATTCTATCTTCTTTTCTTACTTTACTTCTTCACTTTTCTAAATACTTATTACTTCTCAAAGCATACTCCTTAAAACTGAAATTCTATCTTCTTTTCTTACTTTACTTCTTCTCTTTTCTAAATACTTATTACATCTCAAAGCACACTCAATAAAATTCAAAAACTATCTTCTTTTCTTACTTTACTTCTTCACTTTTCTAAATACTTATTACTTCTCAAAGCATACTCCTTAAAACTGAAATTCTATCTTCTTTTCTTACTTTACTTCTTCACTTTTCTAAATACTTATTACTTCTCAAAGCATACTCCTTAAAACTGAAATTCTATTTTCTTTTCTTACTTTACTTCTTCTCTTTTCTAAATACTTATTACTTCTCAAAGCATACTGAATAAAACAGAAATTCTATCTTCTTTTCTTACTTTACTTCTTCTCTTTTCTAAATACTTATTTCTAAATAATCATACTCCTTAAAACTGAAATTCTATCTTCTTTTCTTACTTTACTTCTTCACTTTTCTAAATACTTATTACTTCTCAAAGCATACTCCTTAAAACTGAAATTCTATTTTCTTTTCTTACTTTACTTCTTCTCTTTTCTAAATACTTATTACTTCTCAAAGCATACTACTTAAAACTGAAATTCTATCTTCTTTTCTTACTTTACTTCTTCACTTTTCTAAATACTTATTACTTCTCAAAGCATACTCCTTAAAACTGAAATTCTATCTTCTTTTCTTACTTTACTTCTTCACTTTTCTAAATACTTATTACTTCTCAAAGCATACTACTTAAAACTGAAATTCTATCTTCTTTTCTTACTTTACTTCTTCTCTTTTCTAAATACTTATTGCTTCTCAAAGCATACTCCTTAAAACTGAAATTCTATCTTCTTTTCTTACTTTACTTCTTCTCTTTTCTAAATACTTATTACTTCTCAAAGCATACTCCTTAAAACTGAAATTCTATCTTCTTTACATACTTTACTTCTTCACTTTTCTAAATACTTATTACTTATCAAAGCACATTCAATGAAACTGAAATTCTATCTTCTTTTCTTACTTTACTTCTTCACTTTTCTAAATACTTATTACATCTCAAAGCACACTCTATAAAATTCAAAAACTATTTTCTTTTCTTACTTTACTTCTTCTCTTTTCTAAATACTTATTACTTCTCAAAGCATACTCCTTAAAACTGAAATTCTATTTTCTTTTCTTACTTTACTTCTTCTCTTTTCTAAATACTTATTACTTCTCAAAGCATACTACTTAAAACTGAAATTCTATCTTCTTTTCTTACTTTACTTCTTCACTTTTCTAAATACTTATTACTTCTCAAAGCATACTGAATAAAACAGAAATTCTATCTTCTTTTCTTACTTTACTTCTTCACTTTTCTAAATACTTATTACTTCTCAAAGCATACTACTTAAAACTGAAATTCTATCTTCTTTTCTTACTTTACTTCTTCTCTTTTCTAAATACTTATTGCTTCTCAAAGCATACTCCTTAAAACTGAAATTCTATCTTCTTTTCTTACTTTACTTCTTCTCTTTTCTAAATACTTATTACTTCTCAAAGCATACTCCTTAAAACTGAAATTCTATCTTCTTTTCTTACTTTACTTCTTCTCTTTTCTAAATACTTATTACTTCTCAAAGCATACTACTTAAAACTGAAATTCTATCTTCTTTTCTTACTTTACTTCTTCACTTTTCTAAATACTTATTACATCTCAAAGCACACTCTATAAAATTCAAAAACTATTTTCTTTTCTTACTTTACTTCTTCTCTTTTCTAAATACTTATTACTTCTCAAAGCATACTCCTTAAAACTGAAATTCTATCTTCTTTTCTTACTTTACTTTTTCTCTTTTCTAAATACTTATTACTTCTCAAAGCATACTCCTTAAAACAGAAATTCTATCTTCTTTTCTTACTTTACTTCTTCACTTTTCTAAATACTTATTACTTCTCAAAGCATACTGAATAAAACAGAAATTCTATCTTCTTTTCTTACTTTACTTCTTCACTTTTCTAAATACTTATTTCTAAATAATCATACTCCTTAAAACAGAAATTCTATCTTCTTCTTTTACTTTACTTCTTCACTTTTCTAAATACTTATTACATCTCAAAGCACACTCAATAAAATTCAAAAACTATCTTCTTTTCTTACTTTACTTCTTCACTTTTCTAAATACTTATTACTTCTCAAAGCATACTCCTTAAAACTGAAATTCTATCTTCTTTTCTTACTTTACTTCTTCACTTTTCTAAATACTTATTACTTCTCAAATCATACTCCTTAAAACTGAAATTCTATCTTCTTTTCTTACTTTACTTCTTCACTTTTCTAAATACTTATTACTTCTCAAAGCATACTACTTATAACTGAAATTCTATCTTCTTTTCTTACTTTACTTCTTCACTTTTCTAAATACTTATTACTTCTCAAAGCATACTCCTTAAAACTGAAATTCTATCTTCTTTTCTTACTTTAGTTCTTCACTTTTCTAAATACTTATTACTTCTCAAAGCATACTCCTTAAAACTTAATCTCTATCTTCTTTTCTTACTTTACTTCTTCACTTTTCTAAATACTTAGTACTTCTCAAAGCATACTCCTTAAAACTTAATCTCTATCTTCTTTTCTTACTTTAGTTCTTCACTTTTCTAAATACTTATTACTTCTCAAAGCATACTCCTTAAAACTGAAATTCTATTTTCTTTTCTTACTTTACTTCTTCACTTTTCTAAGTACTTATTACTTCTCAAATCATACTACTTAAAACTGAAATTCTATCTTCTGTTCTTACTTTACTTCTTCTCTTTTCTAAATACTTATTACTTCTCAAAGCACACTCAATAAAACTGAAATTCTATTTTCTTTTCTTACTTTACTTCTTCTCTTTTCTAAATACTTATTACTTCTCAAAGCATACTCCTTAAAACTGAAATTCTATCTTCTTTTCTTACTTTACTTCTTCTCTTTTCTAAATACTTATTACTTCTCAAAGCACACTCAATAAATCTGAAATTCTATTTTCTTTTCTTACTTTACTTCTTCACTTTTCTAAATACTTAGTACTTCTCAAAGCATACTCCTTAAAACTGAAATTCTATCTTCTTTTCTTACTTTACTTCTTCTCTTTTCTAAATACTTATTACTTCTCAAAGCATACTCCTTAAAACTGAAATTCTATCTTCTTTTCTTACTTTACTTCTTCACTTTTCTAAATACTTATTACTTCTCAAAGCATACTCCTTAAAACTGAAATTCTATCTTCTTTTCTTACTTTACTTCTTCACTTTTCTAAATACTTATTACTTCTCAAAGCACACTCAATAAAACTCAAAAACTATCTTCTTTTCTTACTTTACTTCTTCTCTTTTCTAAATACTTATTACTTATCAAAGCACATTCAATGAAACTGAAATTCTATCTTCTTTTCTTACTTACTTCTTCTCTTTTCTAAATACTTATTTCTAAATAATCATACTCCTTAAAACTGAAATTCTATCTTCTTTTCTTACTTTACTTCTTCACTTTTCTAAATACTTATTACTTCTCAAAGCATACTGAATAAAACTGAAATTCTATCTTCTTTTCTTACTTTACTTCTTCACTTTTCAATATACTTATTACTTCTCATAGCATACTCAATAAAATTCAAAAACTATCTTCTTTTCTTACTTTACTTTTTCACTTTTCTAAATACTTATTACTTCTCAAAGCATACTCCTTAAAACTGAAATTCTATCTTCTTTTCTTACTTTACTTCTTCTCTTTTCTAAATACTTATTACTTCTCAAAGCATACTACTTAAAACTGAAATTCTATCTTCTTTTCTTACTTTACTTCTTCTCTTTTCTAAATACTTATTACTTCTCAAAGCATACTGAATAAAACAGAAATTCTATCTTCTTTTCTTACTTTACTTCTTCTCTTTTCTAAATACTTATTTCTAAATAATCATACTCCTTAAAACTGAAATTCTATCTTCTTTTCTTACTTTACTTCTTCACTTTTCTAAATACTTATTACTTCTCAAAGCATACTCCTTAAAACTGAAATTCTATTTTCTTTTCTTACTTTACTTCTTCTCTTTTCTAAATACTTATTACTTCTCAAAGCATACTACTTAAAACTGAAATTCTATCTTCTTTTCTTACTTTACTTCTTCTCTTTTCTAAATACTTATTTCTAAATAATCATACTCCTTAAAACAGAAATTCTATCTTCTTCTTTTACTTTACTTCTTCACTTTTCTAAATACTTATTACATCTCAAAGCACACTCAATAAAATTCAAAAACTATCTTCTTTTCTTACTTTACTTCTTCACTTTTCTAAATACTTAGTACTTCTCAAAGCATACTCCTTAAAACTGAAATTCTATCTTCTTTTCTTACTTTACTTCTTCACTTTTCTAAGTACTTATTACTTCTCAAATCATACTACTTAAAACTGAAATTCTATCTTCTGTTCTTACTTTACTTCTTCTCTTTTCTAAATACTTATTACTTCTCAAAGCACACTCAATAAAACTGAAATTCTATTTTCTTTTCTTACTTTACTTCTTCTCTTTTCTAAATACTTATTACTTCTCAAAGCATACTCCTTAAAACTGAAATTCTATCTTCTTTTCTTACTTTACTTCTTCACTTTTCTAAATACTTATTACTTCTCAAAGCACACTCAATAAAACTCAAAAACTATCTTCTTTTCTTACTTTACTTCTTCTCTTTTCTAAATACTTATTACTTCTCAAAGCACACTCAATAAAACTGAAATTCTATTTTCTTTTCTTACTTTACTTCTTCTCTTTTCTAAATACTTATTACTTCTCAAAGCATACTCCTTAAAACTGAAATTCTATCTTCTTTTCTTACTTTACTTCTTCACTTTTCTAAATACTTATTACTTCTCAAATCATACTCCTTAAAACTGAAATTCTATCTTCTTTTCTTACTTTACTTCTTCACTTTTCTAAATACTTATTACTTCTCAAAGCATACTACTTATAACTGAAATTCTATCTTCTTTTCTTACTTTACTTCTTCACTTTTCTAAATACTTATTACTTCTCAAAGCATACTCCTTAAAACTGAAATTCTATCTTCTTTTCTTACTTTAGTTCTTCACTTTTCTAAATACTTATTACTTCTCAAAGCATACTCCTTAAAACTGAAATTCTATCTTCTGTTCTTACTTTACTTCTTCTCTTTTCTAAATACTTATTACTTCTCAAAGCACACTCAATAAAACTTAATCTCTATCTTCTTTTCTTACTTTAGTTCTTCACTTTTCTAAATACTTATTACTTCTCAAAGCATACTCCTTAAAACTGAAATTCTATTTTCTTTTCTTACTTTACTTCTTCACTTTTCTAAGTACTTATTACTTCTCAAATCATACTACTTAAAACTGAAATTCTATCTTCTGTTCTTACTTTACTTCTTCTCTTTTCTAAATACTTATTACTTCTCAAAGCACACTCAATAAAACTGAAATTCTATTTTCTTTTCTTACTTTACTTCTTCTCTTTTCTAAATACTTATTACTTCTCAAAGCATACTCCTTAAAACTGAAATTCTATCTTCTTTTCTTACTTTACTTCTTCTCTTTTCTAAATACTTATTACTTCTCAAAGCACACTCAATAAATCTGAAATTCTATTTTCTTTTCTTACTTTACTTCTTCACTTTTCTAAATACTTAGTACTTCTCAAAGCATACTCCTTAAAACTGAAATTCTATCTTCTTTTCTTACTTTACTTCTTCTCTTTTCTAAATACTTATTACTTCTCAAAGCATACTCCTTAAAACTGAAATTCTATCTTCTTTTCTTACTTTACTTCTTCACTTTTCTAAATACTTATTACTTCTCAAAGCATACTCCTTAAAACTGAAATTCTATCTTCTTTTCTTACTTTACTTCTTCACTTTTCTAAATACTTATTACTTCTCAAAGCACACTCAATAAAACTCAAAAACTATCTTCTTTTCTTACTTTACTTCTTCTCTTTTCTAAATACTTATTACTTATCAAAGCACATTCAATGAAACTGAAATTCTATCTTCTTTTCTTACTTACTTCTTCTCTTTTCTAAATTCTTATTTCTAAATAATCATACTCCTTAAAACTGAAATTCTATCTTCTTTTCTTACTTTACTTCTTCACTTTTCTAAATACTTATTACTTCTCAAAGCATACTGAATAAAACTGAAATTCTATCTTCTTTTCTTACTTTACTTCTTCACTTTTCAATATACTTATTACTTCTCATAGCATACTCAATAAAATTCAAAAACTATCTTCTTTTCTTACTTTACTTTTTCACTTTTCTAAATACTTATTACTTCTCAAAGCATACTCCTTAAAACTGAAATTCTATCTTCTTTTCTTACTTTACTTCTTCTCTTTTCTAAATACTTATTACTTCTCAAAGCATACTACTTAAAACTGAAATTCTATCTTCTTTTCTTACTTTACTTCTTCTCTTTTCTAAATACTTATTACTTCTCAAAGCATACTGAATAAAACAGAAATTCTATCTTCTTTTCTTACTTTACTTCTTCTCTTTTCTAAATACTTATTTCTAAATAATCATACTCCTTAAAACTGAAATTCTATCTTCTTTTCTTACTTTACTTCTTCACTTTTCTAAATACTTATTACTTCTCAAAGCATACTCCTTAAAACTGAAATTCTATTTTCTTTTCTTACTTTACTTCTTCTCTTTTCTAAATACTTATTACTTCTCAAAGCATACTACTTAAAACTGAAATTCTATCTTCTTTTCTTACTTTACTTCTTCTCTTTTCTAAATACTTATTTCTAAATAATCATACTCCTTAAAACAGAAATTCTATCTTCTTCTTTTACTTTACTTCTTCACTTTTCTAAATACTTATTACATCTCAAAGCACACTCAATAAAATTCAAAAACTATCTTCTTTTCTTACTTTACTTCTTCACTTTTCTAAATACTTAGTACTTCTCAAAGCATACTCCTTAAAACTGAAATTCTATCTTCTTTTCTTACTTTACTTCTTCTCTTTTCTAAATACTTATTACTTCTCAAATCATACTCCTTAAAACTGAAATTCTATCTTCTTTTCTTACTTTACTTCTTCACTTTTCTAAATACTTATTACTTCTCAAAGCATACTGAATAAAACAGAAATTCTATCTTCTTTTCTTACTTTACTTCTTCACTTTTCTAAATACTTATTTCTAAATAATCATACTCCTTAAAACAGAAATTCTATCTTCTTCTTTTACTTTACTTCTTCACTTTTCTAAATACTTATTACATCTCAAAGCACACTCAATAAAATTCAAAAACTATCTTCTTTTCTTACTTTACTTCTTCACTTTTCTAAATACTTATTACTTCTCAAAGCATACTACTTAAAACTGAAATTCTATCTTCTTTTCTTACTTTACTTCTTCACTTTTCTAAATACTTATTACTTCTCAAATCATACTCCTTAAAACTGAAATTCTATCTTCTTTTCTTACTTTACTTCTTCACTTTTCTAAATACTTATTACTTCTCAAAGCATACTACTTATAACTGAAATTCTATCTTCTTTTCTTACTTTACTTCTTCACTTTTCTAAATACTTATTACTTCTCAAAGCATACTCCTTAAAACTGAAATTCTATCTTCTTTTCTTACTTTAGTTCTTCACTTTTCTAAATACTTATTACTTCTCAAAGCATACTCCTTAAAACTTAATCTCTATCTTCTTTTCTTACTTTACTTCTTCACTTTTCTAAATACTTAGTACTTCTCAAAGCATACTCCTTAAAACTTAATCTCTATCTTCTTTTCTTACTTTAGTTCTTCACTTTTCTAAATACTTAGTACTTCTTAAAGCACACTCAATAAAACTCAAAAACTATCTTCTTTTCTTACTTTACTTCTTCTCTTTTCTAAATACTTATTACTTATCAAAGCACATTCAATGAAACTGAAATTCTATCTTCTTTTCTTACTTTACTTCTTCACTTTTCTAAATACTTATTACTTCTCAAAGCATACTCCTTAAAACTGAAATTCTATCTTCTTTTCTTACTTTACTTCTTCACTTTTCAATATACTTATTACTTCTCAAAGCATACTCCTTAAAACTGAAATTCTATCTTCTTTTCTTACTTTACTTCTTCTCTTTTCTAAATACTTATTACTTCTCAAAGCATACTACTTAAAACTGAAATTCTATCTTCTTTTCTTACTTTACTTCTTCACTTTTCTAAATACTTATTACTTCTCAAAGCATACTCCTTAAAACTGAAATTCTATCTTCTTTTCTTACTTTACTTCTTCTCTTTTCTAAATACTTATTACTTCTCAAAGCATACTACTTATAACTGAAATTCTATCTTCTTTTCTTACTTTACTTCTTCACTTTTCTAAATACTTATTACTTCTCAAAGCATACTCCTTAAAACTGAAATTCTATCTTCTTTTCTTACTTTAGTTCTTCACTTTTCTAAATACTTATTACTTCTCAAAGCATACTCCTTAAAACTGAAATTCTATCTTCTTTTCTTACTTTACTTCTTCTCTTTTCTAAATACTTAGTACTTCTCAAAGCATACTCCTTAAAACTTAATCTCTATCTTCTTTTCTTACTTTACTTCTTCTCTTTTCTAAATACTTATTACTTCTCAAAGCATACTACTTAAAACTGAAATTCTATCTTCTTTTCTTACTTTACTTCTTCACTTTTCTAAATACTTATTACTTCTCAAAGCATACTACTTAAAACTGAAATTCTATCTTCTTTTCTTACTTTACTTCTTCACTTTTCTAAATACTTATTACTTCTCAAAGCATACTCCTTAAAACTGAAATTCTATCTTCTTTTCTTACTTTACTTCTTCACTTTTCTAAATACTTATTACTTCTCAAAGCATACTACTTAAAACTGAAATTCTATCTTCTTTTCTTACTTTACTTCTTCACTTTTCTAAATACTTATTACTTCTCAAAGCATACTCCTTAAAACTGAAATTCTATCTTCTTTTCTTACTTTACTTCTTCACTTTTCTAAATACTTATTACTTCTCAAAGCATACTACTTAAAACTGAAATTCTATTTTCTTTTCTTACTTTACTTCTTCACTTTTCTAAATACTTATTACTTCTCAAAGCATACTCCTTAAAACTGAAATTCTATCTTCTTTTCTTACTTTACTTCTTCACTTTTCTAAATACTTATTACTTCTCAAAGCATACTACTTAAAACTGAAATTCTATCTTCTTTTCTTACTTTACTTCTTCACTTTTCTAAATACTTATTACTTCTCAAAGCATACTCCTTAAAACTGAAATTCTATCTTCTTTTCTTACTTTACTTCTTCACTTTTCTAAATACTTATTACTTCTCAAAGCATACTACTTAAAACTGAAATTCTATCTTCTTTTCTTACTTTACTTCTTCACTTTTCTAAATACTTATTACTTCTCAAAGCATACTCCTTAAAACTGAAATTCTATCTTCTTTTCTTACTTTACTTCTTCACTTTTCTAAATACTTATTACTTCTCAAAGCATACTACTTAAAACTGAAATTCTATCTTCTTTTCTTACTTTACTTCTTCTCTTTTCTAAATACTTATTACTTATCAAAGCATACTACTTATAACTGAAATTCTATCTTCTTTTCTTACTTTACTTCTTCTCTTTTCTAAATACTTATTACATCTCAAAGCACACTCAATAAAATTCAAAAACTATCTTCTTTTCTTACTTTACTTCTTCACTTTTCTAAATACTTATTACTTCTCAAAGCATACTACTTAAAACTGAAATTCTATCTTCTTTTCTTACTTTACTTCTTCACTTTTCTAAATACTTATTACTTCTCAAAGCACATTCAATGAAACTGAAATTCTATCTTCTTTTCTTACTTTACTTCTTCTCTTTTCTAAATACTTATTACATCTCAAAGCACACTCCTTAAAACTGAAATTCTATCTTCTTTTCTTACTTTACTTCTTCTCTTTTCTAAATACTTATTACTTCTCAAAGCATACTCCTTAAAACTGAAATTCTATCTTCTTTTCTTACTTTACTTCTTCACTTTTCTAAATACTTATTACTTCTCAAAGCATACTCCTTAAAACTGAAATTCTATTTTCTTTTCTTACTTTACTTCTTCTCTTTTCTAAATACTTATTACTTCTCAAAGCATACTGAATAAAACAGAAATTCTATCTTCTTTTCTTACTTTACTTCTTCTCTTTTCTAAATACTTATTTCTAAATAATCATACTCCTTAAAACTGAAATTCTATCTTCTTTTCTTACTTTACTTCTTCACTTTTCTAAATACTTATTACTTCTCAAAGCATACTCCTTAAAACAGAAATTCTATCTTCTTTTCTTACTTTACTTCTTCACTTTTCAAAATACTTATTACTTCTCAAAGCATACTACTTAAAACTGAAATTCTATCTTCTTTTCTTACTTTACTTCTTCACTTTTCTAAATACTTATTACTTCTCAAAGCATACTGAATAAAACAGAAATTCTATCTTCTTTTCTTACTTTACTTCTTCTCTTTTCTAAATACTTATTACTTCTCAAAGCACATTCAATGAAACTGAAATTCTATCTTCTTTTCTTACTTACTTCTTCTCTTTTCTAAATACTTATTTCTAAATAATCATACTCCTTAAAACTGAAATTCTATCTTCTTTTCTTACTTTACTTCTTCACATTTCTAAATACTTATTACTTCTCAAAGCATACTACTTAAAACTGAAATTCTATCTTCTTTTCTTACTTTACTTCTTCTCTTTTCTAAATACTTATTACTTCTCAAAGCATACTCCTTAAAACTGAAATTCTATCTTCTGTTCTTACTTTACTTCTTCTCTTTTCTAAATACTTATTACTTCTCAAAGCACACTCAATAAATCTGAAATTCTATTTTCTTTTCTTACTTTACTTCTTCACTTTTCTAAATACTTAGTACTTCTCAAAGCATACTCCTTAAAACTGAAATTCTATCTTCTGTTCTTACTTTACTTCTTCTCTTTTCTAAATACTTATTACTTCTCAAAGCACACTCAATAAAACTGAAATTCTATTTACTTTTCTTACTTTACTTCTTCACTTTTCTAAATACTTATTACTTCTCAAAGCATACTCCTTAAAACTGAAATTCTATCTTCTTTTCTTACTTTACTTCTTCACTTTTCTAAATACTTATTACTTCTCAAAGCATACTACTTAAAACTGAAATTCTATCTTCTTTTCTTACTTTACTTCTTCTCTTTTCTAAATACTTATTACTTATCAAAGCACATTCAATGAAACTGAAATTCTATCTTCTTTTCTTACTTACTTCTTCTCTTTTCTAAATACTTATTTCTAAATAATCATACTCCTTAAAACTGAAATTCTATCTTCTTTTCTTACTTTACTTCTTCACTTTTCTAAATACTTATTACTTCTCAAAGCATACTGAATAAAACAGAAATTCTATCTTCTTTTCTTACTTTACTTCTTCACATTTCTAAATACTTATTACTTCTCAAAGCATACTCCTTAAAACTGAAATTCTATCTTCTTTTCTTACTTTACTTCTTCTCTTTTCTAAATACTTATTACTTCTCAAAGCATACTCCTTAAAACTGAAATTCTATCTTCTTTTCTTACTTTACTTCTTCACTTTTCTAAATACTTATTACTTCTCAAAGCATACTCCTTAAAACTGAAATTCTATCTTCTTTTCTTACTTTACTTCTTCTCTTTTCTAAATACTTATTACTTCTCAAAGCATACTGAATAAAACAGAAATTCTATCTTCTTTTCTTACTTTACTTCTTCTCTTTTCTAAATACTTATTTCTAAATAATCATACTCCTTAAAACTGAAATTCTATCTTCTTTTCTTACTTTACTTCTTCACTTTTCTAAATACTTATTACTTCTCAAAGCATACTCCTTAAAACTGAAATTCTATTTTCTTTTCTTACTTTACTTCTTCTCTTTTCTAAATACTTATTACTTCTCAAAGCATACTACTTAAAACTGAAATTCTATCTTCTTTTCTTACTTTACTTCTTCTCTTTTCTAAATACTTATTTCTAAATAATCATACTCCTTAAAACAGAAATTCTATCTTCTTCTTTTACTTTACTTCTTCACTTTTAAAAATACTTATTACATCTCAAAGCATACTACTTATAACTGAAATTCTATCTTCTTTTCTTACTTTACTTCTTCACTTTTCTAAATACTTATTACTTCTCAAAGCATACTCCTTAAAACTGAAATTCTATCTTCTTTTCTTACTTTACTTCTTCTCTTTTCTAAATACTTATTACTTCTCAAAGCATACTACTTAAAACTGAAATTCTATCTTCTTTTCTTACTTTACTTCTTCTCTTTTCTAAATACTTATTACTTCTCAAAGCATACTACTTATAACTGAAATTCTATCTTCTTTTCTTACTTTACTTCTTCTCTTTTCTAAATACTTATTACTTCTCAAAGCACACTCAATAAAATTCAAAAACTATCTTCTTTTCTTACTTTACTTCTTCACTTTTCTAAATACTTATTACATCTCAAAGCATACTCCTTAAAACTGAAATTCTATCTTCTTTTCTTACTTTACTTCTTCACTTTTCTAAATACTTATTACTTCTCAAAGCACATTCAATGAAACTGAAATTCTATCTTCTTTTCTTACTTTACTTCTTCTCTTTTCTAAATACTTATTTCTAAATAATCATACTCCTTAAAACAGAAATTCTATCTTCTTCTTTTACTTTACTTCTTCACTTTTCTAAATACTTATTACATCTCAAAGCACACTCAATAAAATTCAAAAACTATCTTCTTTTCTTACTTTACTTCTTCTCTTTTCTAAATACTTATTACTTCTCAAAGCATACTCCTTAAAACTGAAATTCTATCTTCTTTTCTTACTTTACTTCTTCACTTTTCTAAATACTTATTACTTCTCAAAGCATACTCCTTAAAACTGAAATTCTATCTTCTTTTCTTACTTTACTTCTTCACTTTTCTAAATACTTATTACTTCTCAAAGCATACTGAATAAAACAGAAATTCTATCTTCTTTTCTTACTTTACTTCTTCACTTTTCTAAATACTTATTACATCTCAAAGCATACTACTTAAAACTGAAATTCTATCTTCTTTTCTTACTTTACTTCTTCACTTTTCTAAATACTTAGTACATCTCAAAGCATACTCCTTAAAACTTAATCTCTATCTTCTTTTCTTACTTTACTTCTTCACTTTTCTAAATACTTAGTACTTCTCAAAGCATACTCCTTAAAACTTAATCTCTATCTTCTTTTCTTACTTTAGTTCTTCACTTTTCTAAATACTTATTACTTCTCAAAGCATACTGAATAAAACTGAAATTCTATCTTCTTTTCTTACTTTACTTCTTCACTTTTCTAAATACTTATTACTTCTCAAAGCACATTCAATGAAACTGAAATTCTATCTTCTTTTCTTACTTTACTTCTTCTCTTTTCTAAATTCTTATTTCTAAATAATCATACTCCTTAAAACTGAAATTCTATCTTCTTTTCTTACTTTACTTCTTCACTTTTCTAAATACTTATTACTTCTCAAAGCATACTCCTTAAAACTGAAATTCTATTTTCTTTTCTTACTTTACTTCTTCTCTTTTCTAAATACTTATTACTTCTCAAAGCATACTACTTAAAACTGAAATTCTATCTTCTTTTCTTACTTTACTTCTTCTCTTTTCTAAATACTTATTACTTCTCAAAGCATACTACTTAAAACTGAAATTCTATCTTCTTTTCTTACTTTACTTCTTCTCTTTTCTAAATACTTATTACTTCTCAAAGCATACTACTTATAACTGAAATTCTATCTTCTTTTCTTACTTTACTTCTTCTCTTTTCTAAATACTTATTACTTCTCAAAGCACACTCAATAAAATTCAAAAACTATCTTCTTTTCTTACTTTACTTCTTCACTTTTCTAAATACTTATTACATCTCAAAGCATACTCCTTAAAACTGAAATTCTATCTTCTTTTCTTACTTTACTTCTTCACTTTTCTAAATACTTATTACTTCTCAAAGCACATTCAATGAAACTGAAATTCTATCTTCTTTTCTTACTTTACTTCTTCTCTTTTCTAAATACTTATTTCTAAATAATCATACTCCTTAAAACAGAAATTCTATCTTCTTCTTTTACTTTACTTCTTCACTTTTCTAAATACTTATTACATCTCAAAGCACACTCAATAAAATTCAAAAACTATCTTCTTTTCTTACTTTACTTCTTCTCTTTTCTAAATACTTATTACTTCTCAAAGCATACTCCTTAAAACTGAAATTCTATCTTCTTTTCTTACTTTACTTCTTCACTTTTCTAAATACTTATTACTTCTCAAAGCATACTCCTTAAAACTGAAATTCTATCTTCTTTTCTTACTTTACTTCTTCACTTTTCTAAATACTTATTACTTCTCAAAGCATACTGAATAAAACAGAAATTCTATCTTCTTTTCTTACTTTACTTCTTCACTTTTCTAAATACTTATTACATCTCAAAGCATACTACTTAAAACTGAAATTCTATCTTCTTTTCTTACTTTACTTCTTCACTTTTCTAAATACTTAGTACATCTCAAAGCATACTCCTTAAAACTTAATCTCTATCTTCTTTTCTTACTTTACTTCTTCACTTTTCTAAATACTTAGTACTTCTCAAAGCATACTCCTTAAAACTTAATCTCTATCTTCTTTTCTTACTTTAGTTCTTCACTTTTCTAAATACTTATTACTTCTCAAAGCATACTGAATAAAACTGAAATTCTATCTTCTTTTCTTACTTTACTTCTTCACTTTTCTAAATACTTATTACTTCTCAAAGCACATTCAATGAAACTGAAATTCTATCTTCTTTTCTTACTTTACTTCTTCTCTTTTCTAAATTCTTATTTCTAAATAATCATACTCCTTAAAACTGAAATTCTATCTTCTTTTCTTACTTTACTTCTTCACTTTTCTAAATACTTATTACTTCTCAAAGCATACTCCTTAAAACTGAAATTCTATTTTCTTTTCTTACTTTACTTCTTCTCTTTTCTAAATACTTATTACTTCTCAAAGCATACTACTTAAAACTGAAATTCTATCTTCTTTTCTTACTTTACTTCTTCTCTTTTCTAAATACTTATTACTTCTCAAAGCATACTACTTAAAACTGAAATTCTATCTTCTTTTCTTACTTTACTTCTTCACTTTTCTAAATACTTATTACTTCTCAAAGCATACTACTTAAAACTGAAATTCTATCTTCTTTTCTTACTTTACTTCTTCTCTTTTCTAAATACTTATTACTTCTCAAAGCATACTACTTAAAACTGAAATTCTATCTTCTTTTCTTACTTTACTTCTTCTCTTTTCTAAATACTTATTACTTCTCAAAGCATACTCCTTAAAACTGAAATTCTATCTTCCTTTCTTACTTTACTTCTTCTCTTTTCTAAATACTTATTACTTCTCAAAGCATACTACTTAAAACTGAAATTCTATCTTCTTTTCTTACTTTACTTCTTCACTTTTCTAAATACTTATTACATCTCAAAGCACACTCTATAAAATTCAAAAACTATTTTCTTTTCTTACTTTACTTCTTCTCTTTTCTAAATACTTATTACTTCTCAAAGCATACTACTTAAAACTGAAATTCTATCTTCTTTTCTTACTTTACTTCTTCTCTTTTCTAAATACTTATTACTTCTCAAAGCATACTCCTTAAAACTGAAATTCTATCTTCTTTTCTTACTCTACTTCTTCACTTTTACAAATACTTATTACTTCTCAAAGCATACTCCTTAAAACTGAAATTCTATCTTCTTTTCTTACTTTACTTCTTCTCTTTTCTAAATACTTATTACTTCTCAAAGCATACTACTTAAAACTGAAATTCTATCTTCTTTTCTTACTTTACTTCTTCTCTTTTCTAAATACTTATTACTTCTCAAAGCATACTACTTAAAACTGAAATTCTATCTTCTTTTCTTACTTTACTTCTTCTCTTTTCTAAATACTTATTACTTCTCAAAGCATACTCCTTAAAACTGAAATTCTATCTTCTTTTCTTACTTTACTTCTTCACATTTCTAAATACTTATTACTTCTCAAAGCATACTCCTTAAAACTGAAATTCTATCTTCTTCTTTTACTTTACTTCTTCACTTTTCTAAATACTTATTACTTCTCAAAGCATACTACTTAAAACTGAAATTCTATCTTCTTTTCTTACTTTACTTCTTCACTTTTCTAAATACTTATTACTTCTCAAAGCATACTCCTTAAAACTTAATCTCTATCTTCTTTTCTTACTTTAGTTCTTCACTTTTCTAAATACTTATTACTTCTCAAAGCATACTCCTTAAAACTTAATCTCTATCTTCTTTTCTTACTTTACTTCTTCACTTTTCTAAATACTTAGTACTTCTCAAAGCATACTCCTTAAAACTTAATCTCTATCTTCTTTTCTTACTTTACTTCTTCACATTTCTAAATACTTATTACTTCTCAAAGCATACTACTTATAACTGAAATTCTATCTTCTTTTCTTACTTTACTTCTTCTCTTTTCTAAATACTTATTACTTCTCAAAGCATACTCCTTAAAACTGAAATTCTATCTTCTTTTCTTACTTTACTTCTTCACTTTTCTAAATACTTATTACTTCTCAAAGCATACTCCTTAAAACTTAATCTCTATCTTCTTTTCTTACTTTACTTCTTCACTTTTCTAAATACTTAGTACTTCTCAAAGCATACTCCTTAAAACTTAATCTCTATCTTCTTTTCTTACTTTACTTCTTCTCTTTTCTAAATACTTATTACTTCTCAAAGCATACTACTTAAAACTGAAATTCTATCTTCTTTTCTTACTTTACTTCTTCACTTTTCTAAATACTTATTACTTCTCAAAGCATACTCCTTAAAACTTAATCTCTATCTTCTTTTCTTACTTTACTTCTTCACTTTTCTAAATACTTAGTACTTCTCAAAGCATACTCCTTAAAACTTAATCTCTATCTTCTTTTCTTACTTTACTTCTTCTCTTTTCTAAATACTTATTACTTCTCAAAGCATACTACTTAAAACTGAAATTCTATCTTCTTTTCTTACTTTACTTCTTCACTTTTCTAAATACTTATTACTTCTCAAAGCATACTCCTTAAAACTTAATCTCTATCTTCTTTTCTTACTTTACTTCTTCTCTTTTCTAAATACTTATTACTTCTCAAAGCATACTCCTTAAAACTGAAATTCTATCTTCTTTTCTTACTTTACTTCTTCTCTTTTCTAAATACTTATTACTTCTCAAAGCATACTCCTTAAAACTGAAATTCTATCTTCTTTTCTTACTTTACTTCTTCACTTTTCTAAATACTTATTACTTCTCAAAGCATACTACTTAAAACTGAAATTCTATCTTCTTTTCTTACTTTACTTCTTCTCTTTTCTAAATACTTATTACTTCTCAAAGCATACTACTTAAAACTGAAATTCTATCTTCTTTTCTTACTCTACTTCTTCACTTTTCTAAATACTTATTACTTCTCAAAGCACATTCAATGAAACTGAAATTCTATCTTCTTTTCTTACTTTACTTCTTCTCTTTTCTAAATACTTATTTCTAAATAATCATACTCCTTAAAACTTTATCTCTATCTTCTTTTCTTACTTTACTTCTTCTCTTTTCTAAATACTTATTACTTCTCAAAGCATACTCCTTAAAACTGAAATTCTATCTTCTTTTCTTACTTTACTTCTTCTCTTTTCTAAATACTTATTACTTCTCAAAGCATACTCCTTAAAACTGAAATTCTATCTTCTTTTCTTACTTTACTTCTTCACTTTTCTAAATACTTATTACTTCTCAAAGCATACTCCTTAAAACTGAAATTCTATCTTCTTTTCTTACTTTACTTCTTCACTTTTCTAAATACTTATTACATCTCAAAACACTCTATAAAATTCAAAAACTATTTTCTTTTCTTACTTTACTTCTTCACATTTCTAAATACTTATTACTTCTCAAAGCATACTCCTTAAAACTGAAATTCTATCTTCTTTTCTTACTTTACTTCTTCACTTTTCTAAATACTTATTACTTCTCAAAGCATACTCCTTAAAACTGAAATTCTATCTTCTTTTCTTACTTTACTTCTTCACTTTTCAAAATACTTATTACTTCTCAAAGCATACTCCTTAAAACTGAAATTCTATCTTCTTTTCTTACTTTACTTCTTCTCTTTTCTAAATACTTATTACTTCTCAAAGCATACTCCTTAAAACTGAAATTCTATCTTCTTTTCTAACTCTACTTCTTCACTTTTACAAATACTTATTACTTCTCAAAGCATACTCCTTAAAACTGAAATTCTATCTTCTTTTCTTACTTTACTTCTTCACATTTCTAAATACTTATTACTTCTCAAAGCATACTCCTTAAAACTGAAATTCTATCTTCTTTTCTTACTTTACTTCTTCTCTTTTCTAAATACTTATTACTTCTCAAAGCATACTCCTTAAAACTGAAATTCTATCTTCTTTTCTTACTTTACTTCTTCACTTTTCAAAATACTTATTACTTCTCAAAGCATACTCCTTAAAACTGAAATTCTATCTTCTTTTCTTACTTTACTTCTTCACATTTCTAAATACTTATTACTTCTCAAAGCATACTCCTTAAAACTGAAATTCTATCTTCTTCTTTTACTTTACTTCTTCACTTTTCTAAATACTTATTACTTCTCAAAGCATACTACTTATAACTGAAATTCTATCTTCTTTTCTTACTTTACTTCTTCACTCTTCTAAATACTTATTACTTCTCAAAGCATACTCCTTAAAACTTAATCTCTATCTTCTTTTCTTACTTTACTTCTTCACTTTTCTAAATACTTATTACTTCTCAAAGCATACTCCTTAAAACTTAATCTCTATCTTCTTTTCTTACTTTACTTCTTCTCTTTTCTAAATACTTATTACTTCTCAAAGCATACTACTTAAAACTGAAATTCTATCTTCTTTTCTTACTTTACTTCTTCTCTTTTCTAAATACTTATTACTTCTCAAAGCATACTCCTTAAAACTGAAATTCTATCTTCTTTTCAAACTTTACTTCTTCTCTTTTCTAAATACTTATTACTTCTCAAAGCATACTACTTAAAACTGAAATTCTATCTTCTTTTCTTACTTTACTTCTTCTCTTTTCTAAATACTTATTACTTCTCAAAGCATACTACTTAAAACTGAAATTCTATCTTCTTTTCTTACTTTACTTCTTCACTTTTCTAAATACTTATTACATCTCAAAACACTCTATAAAATTCAAAAACTATTTTCTTTTCTTACTTTACTTCTTCACATTTCTAAATACTTATTACTTCTCAAAGCATACTCCTTAAAACTGAAATTCTATCTTCTTTTCTTACTTTACTTCTTCACTTTTCTAAATACTTATTACTTCTCAAAGCATACTCCTTAAAACTGAAATTCTATCTTCTTTTCTTACTTTACTTCTTCACTTTTCAAAATACTTATTACTTCTCAAAGCATACTCCTTAAAACTGAAATTCTATCTTCTTTTCTTACTTTACTTCTTCTCTTTTCTAAATACTTATTTCTAAATAATCATACTCCTTAAAACTGAAATTCTATCTTCTTTTCTTACTTTACTTCTTCACTTTTCTAAATACTTATTACATCTCAAAACACTCTATAAAATTCAAAAACTATTTTCTTTTCTTACTTTACTTCTTCTCTTTTCTAAATACTTATTACTTCTCAAAGCATACTCCTTAAAACTGAAATTCTATCTTCTTTTCTTACTTTACTTCTTCTCTTTTCTAAATACTTATTACTTCTCAAAGCATACTCCTTAAAACTGAAATTCTATCTTCTTTTCTTACTTTACTTCTTCTCTTTTCTAAATACTTATTACTTCTCAAAGCATACTACTTAAAACTGAAATTCTATCTTCTTTTCTTACTTTACTTCTTCACATTTCTAAATACTTATTACTTCTCAAAGCATACTACTTATAACTGAAATTCTATCTTCTTTTCTTACTTTACTTCTTCTCTTTTCTAAATACTTATTACTTCTCAAAGCATACTCCTTAAAACTTAATCTCTATCTTCTTTTCTTACTTTACTTCTTCACTTTTCTAAATACTTATTACTTCTCAAAGCATACTCCTTAAAACTTAATCTCTATCTTCTTTTCTTACTTTACTTCTTCACTTTTCTAAATACTTATTACTTCTCAAAGCATACTCCTTAAAACTGAAATTCTATCTTCTTTTCTTACTTTACTTCTTCTCTTTTCTAAATACTTATTACTTCTCAAAGCATACTCCTTAAAACTGAAATTCTATCTTCTTTTCTTACTTTACTTCTTCTCTTTTCTAAATACTTATTACTTCTCAAAGCATACTCCTTAAAACTGAAATTCTATCTTCTTTTCTTACTTTACTTCTTCTCTTTTCTAAATACTTATTACTTCTCAAAGCATACTACTTAAAACTGAAATTCTATCTTCTTTTCTTACTTTACTTCTTCACATTTCTAAATACTTATTACTTCTCAAAGCATACTCCTTAAAACTTAATCTCTATCTTCTTTTCTTACTTTACTTCTTCACTTTTCTAAATACTTAGTACTTCTCAAAGCATACTCCTTAAAACTGAAATTCTATCTTCTTTTCTTACTTTACTTCTTCACTTTTCAAAATACTTATTACTTCTCAAAGCATACTCCTTAAAACTGAAATTCTATCTTCTTTTCTTACTTTACTTCTTCTCTTTTCTAAATACTTATTACTTCTCAAAGCATACTCCTTAAAACTGAAATTCTATCTTCTTTTCTTACTTTACTTCTTCACTTTTCTAAATACTTATTACTTCTCAAAGCATACTACTTAAAACTGAAATTCTATCTTCTTTTCTTACTTTACTTCTTCTCTTTTCTAAATACTTATTACTTCTCAAAGCATACTACTTAAAACTGAAATTCTATCTTCTTTTCTTACTTTACTTCTTCACTTTTCTAAATACTTATTACTTCTCAAAGCACATTCAATGAAACTGAAATTCTATCTTCTTTTCTTACTTTACTTCTTCTCTTTTCTAAATACTTAGTACTTCTCAAAGCATACTCCTTAAAACTTAATCTCTATCTTCTTTTCTTACTTTACTTCTTCACTTTTCTAAATACTTATTACTTCTCAAAGCATACTCCTTAAAACTGAAATTCTATCTTCTTTTCTTACTTTACTTCTTCACTTTTCTAAATACTTATTACATCTCAAAACACTCTATAAAATTCAAAAACTATTTTCTTTTCTTACTTTACTTCTTCACATTTCTAAATACTTATTACTTCTCAAAGCATACTCCTTAAAACTGAAATTCTATCTTCTTTTCTTACTTTACTTCTTCTCTTTTCTAAATACTTATTACTTCTCAAAGCATACTACTTAAAACTGAAATTCTATCTTCTTTTCTTACTTTACTTCTTCACTTTTCTAAATACTTATTACATCTCAAAACACTCTATAAAATTCAAAAACTATTTTCTTTTCTTACTTTACTTCTTCACATTTCTAAATACTTATTACTTCTCAAAGCATACTCCTTAAAACTGAAATTCTATCTTCTTTTCTTACTTTACTTCTTCTCTTTTCTAAATACTTATTACTTCTCAAAGCATACTCCTTAAAACTGAAATTCTATCTTCTTTTCTTACTTTACTTCTTCACTTTTCAAAATACTTATTACTTCTCAAAGCATACTCCTTAAAACTGAAATTCTATCTTCTTTTCTTACTTTACTTCTTCACATTTCTAAATACTTATTACTTCTCAAAGCATACTCCTTAAAACTGAAATTCTATCTTCTTCTTTTACTTTACTTCTTCACTTTTCTAAATACTTATTACTTCTCAAAGCATACTACTTATAACTGAAATTCTATCTTCTTTTCTTACTTTACTTCTTCACTTTTCTAAATACTTATTACTTCTCAAAGCATACTCCTTAAAACTTAATCTCTATCTTCTTTTCTTACTTTACTTCTTCACTTTTCTAAATACTTATTACTTCTCAAAGCATACTCCTTAAAACTTAATCTCTATCTTCTTTTCTTACTTTACTTCTTCTCTTTTCTAAATACTTATTACTTCTCAAAGCATACTACTTATAACTGAAATTCTATCTTCTTTTCTTACTTTACTTCTTCTCTTTTCTAAATACTTATTACTTCTCAAAGCATACTCCTTAAAACTGAAATTCTATCTTCTTTTCTTACTTTACTTCTTCTCTTTTCTAAATACTTATTACTTCTCAAAGCATACTACTTAAAACTGAAATTCTATCTTCTTTTCTTACTTTACTTCTTCACTTTTCTAAATACTTATTACATCTCAAAACACTCTATAAAATTCAAAAACTATTTTCTTTTCTTACTTTACTTCTTCTCTTTTCTAAATACTTATTACTTCTCAAAGCATACTACTTAAAACTGAAATTCTATCTTCTTTTCTTACTTTACTTCTTCTCTTTTCTAAATACTTATTACTTCTCAAAGCATACTCCTTAAAACTGAAATTCTATCTTCTTTTCTTACTTTACTTCTTCACTTTTCAAAATACTTATTACTTCTCAAAGCATACTCCTTAAAACTGAAATTCTATCTTCTTTTCTTACTTTACTTCTTCTCTTTTCTAAATACTTATTTCTAAATAATCATACTCCTTAAAACTGAAATTCTATCTTCTTTCTTACTTTACTTCTTCACTTTTCTAAATACTTATTACATCTCAAAACACTCTATAAAATTCAAAAACTATTTTCTTTTCTTACTTTACTTCTTCTCTTTTCTAAATACTTATTACTTCTCAAAGCATACTCCTTAAAACTGAAATTCTATCTTCTTTTCTTACTTTACTTCTTCTCTTTTCTAAATACTTATTACTTCTCAAAGCATACTCCTTAAAACTGAAATTCTATCTTCTTTTCTTACTTTACTTCTTCTCTTTTCTAAATACTTATTACTTCTCAAAGCATACTCCTTAAAACTGAAATTCTATCTTCTTTTCTTACTTTACTTCTTCACTTTTCTAAATACTTATTACTTCTCAAAGCATACTACTTAAAACTGAAATTCTATCTTCTTTTCTTACTTTACTTCTTCTCTTTTCTAAATACTTATTACTTCTCAAAGCATACTACTTAAAACTGAAATTCTATCTTCTTTTCTTACTTTACTTCTTCTCTTTTCTAAATACTTATTACTTCTCAAAGCATACTACTTAAAACTGAAATTCTATCTTCTTTTCTTACTTTACTTCTTCTCTTTTCTAAATACTTATTACTTCTCAAAGCATACTCCTTAAAACTGAAATTCTATCTTCTTTTCAAACTTTACTTCTTCTCTTTTCTAAATACTTATTACTTCTCAAAGCATACTACTTAAAACTGAAATTCTATCTTCTTTTCTTACTTTACTTCTTCACTTTTCTAAATACTTATTACATCTCAAAACACTCTATAAAATTCAAAAACTATTTTCTTTTCTTACTTTACTTCTTCACATTTCTAAATACTTATTACTTCTCAAAGCATACTCCTTAAAACTGAAATTCTATCTTCTTTTCTTACTTTACTTCTTCTCTTTTCTAAATACTTATTACTTCTCAAAGCATACTCCTTAAAACTGAAATTCTATCTTCTTTTCTTACTTTACTTCTTCACTTTTCTAAATACTTATTACTTCTCAAAGCATACTCCTTAAAACTGAAATTCTATTTTCTTTTCTTACTTTACTTCTTCTCTTTTCTAAATACTTATTACTTCTCAAAGCATACTCCTTAAAACTTAATCTCTATCTTCTTTTCTTACTTTACTTCTTCTCTTTTCTAAATACTTATTACTTCTCAAAGCATACTCCTTAAAACTGAAATTCTATCTTCTTTTCTTACTTTACTTCTTCTCTTTTCTAAATACTTATTACTTCTCAAAGCATACTACTTAAAACTGAAATTCTATCTTCTTTTCTTACTTTACTTCTTCACTTTTCTAAATACTTATTACTTCTCAAAGCATACTCCTTAAAACTTAATCTCTATCTTCTTTTCTTACTTTACTTCTTCACTTTTCTAAATACTTATTACTTCTCAAAGCATACTCCTTAAAACTGAAATTCTATCTTCTTTTCTTACTTTACTTCTTCTCTTTTCTAAATACTTATTACTTCTCAAAGCATACTCCTTAAAACTGAAATTCTATCTTCTTTTCAAACTTTACTTCTTCTCTTTTCTAAATACTTATTACTTCTCAAAGCATACTCCTTAAAACTTAATCTCTATCTTCTTTTCTTACTTTACTTCTTCACTTTTCTAAATACTTATTACTTCTCAAAGCATACTCCTTAAAACTGAAATTCTATCTTCTTTTCTTACTTTACTTCTTCACTTTTCAAAATACTTATTACTTCTCAAAGCATACTACTTAAAACTGAAATTCTATCTTCTTTTCTTACTTTACTTCTTCACTTTTCTAAATACTTATTACTTCTCAAAGCATACTCCTTAAAACTGAAATTCTATTTTCTTTTCTTACTTTACTTCTTCTCTTTTCTAAATACTTATTACTTCTCAAAGCATACTCCTTAAAACTGAAATTCTATCTTCTTTTCTTACTTTACTTCTTCACTTTTCTAAATACTTATTACTTCTCAAAGCATACTCCTTAAAACTGAAATTCTATTTTCTTTTCTTACTTTACTTCTTCTCTTTTCTAAATACTTATTACTTCTCAAAGCATACTACTTAAAACTGAAATTCTATCTTCTTTTCTTACTTTACTTCTTCTCTTTTCTAAATACTTATTACTTCTCAAAGCATACTCCTTAAAACTGAAATTCTATCTTCTTTTCTTACTTTACTTCTTCACATTTCTAAATACTTATTACTTCTCAAAGCATACTCCTTAAAACTTAATCTCTATCTTCTTTTCTTACTTTACTTCTTCTCTTTTCTAAATACTTATTACTTCTCAAAGCATACTCCTTAAAACTGAAATTCTATCTTCTTTTCAAACTTTACTTCTTCTCTTTTCTAAATACTTATTACTTCTCAAAGCATACTACTTAAAACTGAAATTCTATCTTCTTTTCTTACTTTACTTCTTCACTTTTCTAAATACTTATTACATCTCAAAACACTCTATAAAATTCAAAAACTATTTTCTTTTCTTACTTTACTTCTTCACATTTCTAAATACTTATTACTTCTCAAAGCATACTCCTTAAAACTGAAATTCTATCTTCTTTTCTTACTTTACTTCTTCACTTTTCTAAATACTTATTACTTCTCAAAGCATACTCCTTAAAACTGAAATTCTATCTTCTTTTCTTACTTTACTTCTTCACTTTTCAAAATACTTATTACTTCTCAAAGCATACTCCTTAAAACTGAAATTCTATCTTCTTTTCTTACTTTACTTCTTCTCTTTTCTAAATACTTATTTCTAAATAATCATACTCCTTAAACTGAAATTCTATCTTCTTTTCTTACTTTACTTCTTCTCTTTTCTAAATACTTATTACTTCTCAAAGCATACTCCTTAAAACTGAAATTCTATCTTCTTTTCTTACTTTACTTCTTCTCTTTTCTAAATACTTATTACTTCTCAAAGCATACTACTTAAAACTGAAATTCTATCTTCTTTTCTTACTTTACTTCTTCACTTTTCTAAATACTTATTACATCTCAAAGCACACTCTATAAAATTCAAAAACTATTTTCTTTTCTTACTTTACTTCTTCTCTTTTCTAAATACTTATTACTTCTCAAAGCATACTACTTAAAACTGAAATTCTATCTTCTTTTCTTACTTTACTTCTTCTCTTTTCTAAATACTTATTACTTCTCAAAGCATACTACTTAAAACTGAAATTCTATCTTCTTTTCTTACTTTACTTCTTCTCTTTTCTAAATACTTATTACTTCTCAAAGCATACTCCTTAAAACTGAAATTCTATCTTCTTTTCAAACTTTACTTCTTCTCTTTTCTAAATACTTATTACTTCTCAAAGCATACTCCTTAAAACTGAAATTCTATCTTCTTTTCTTACTTTACTTCTTCACTTTTCTAAATACTTATTACATCTCAAAACACTCTATAAAATTCAAAAACTATTTTCTTTTCTTACTTTACTTCTTCACATTTCTAAATACTTATTACTTCTCAAAGCATACTCCTTAAAACTGAAATTCTATCTTCTTTTCTTACTTTACTTCTTCTCTTTTCTAAATACTTATTACTTCTCAAAGCATACTCCTTAAAACTGAAATTCTATCTTCTTTTCTTACTTTACTTCTTCACTTTTCTAAATACTTATTACTTCTCAAAGCATACTCCTTAAAACTGAAATTCTATCTTCTTTTCTTACTTTACTTCTTCTCTTTTCTAAATACTTATTACTTCTCAAAGCATACTCCTTAAAACTGAAATTCTATCTTCTTTTCTTACTTTACTTCTTCTCTTTTCTAAATACTTATTACTTCTCAAAGCATACTACTTAAAACTGAAATTCTATCTTCTTTTCTTACTTTACTTCTTCACTTTTCTAAATACTTATTACATCTCAAAGCACACTCTATAAAATTCAAAAACTATCTTCTTTTCTTACTTTACTTCTTCACTTTTCTAAATACTTATTACTTCTCAAAGCATACTCCTTAAAACTGAAATTCTATCTTCTTTTCTTACTTTACTTCTTCTCTTTTCTAAATACTTATTACTTCTCAAAGCATACTACTTAAAACTGAAATTCTATCTTCTTTTCTTACTTTACTTCTTCTCTTTTCTAAATACTTATTACTTCTCAAAGCATACTCCTTAAAACTGAAATTCTATCTTCTTTTCAAACTTTACTTCTTCTCTTTTCTAAATACTTATTACTTCTCAAAGCATACTACTTAAAACTGAAATTCTATCTTCTTTTCTTACTTTACTTCTTCACTTTTCTAAATACTTATTACATCTCAAAACACTCTATAAAATTCAAAAACTATTTTCTTTTCTTACTTTACTTCTTCACATTTCTAAATACTTATTACTTCTCAAAGCATACTCCTTAAAACTGAAATTCTATCTTCTTTTCTTACTTTACTTCTTCACTTTTCTAAATACTTATTACTTCTCAAAGCATACTCCTTAAAACTGAAATTCTATCTTCTTTTCTTACTTTACTTCTTCTCTTTTCTAAATACTTATTACTTCTCAAAGCATACTACTTAAAACTGAAATTCTATCTTCTTTTCTTACTTTACTTCTTCACTTTTCTAAATACTTATTACATCTCAAAGCACACTCTATAAAATTCAAAAACTATCTTCTTTTCTTACTTTACTTCTTCTCTTTTCTAAATACTTATTACTTCTCAAAGCATACTCCTTAAAACTGAAATTCTATCTTCTTTTCAAACTTTACTTCTTCTCTTTTCTAAATACTTATTACTTCTCAAAGCATACTACTTAAAACTGAAATTCTATCTTCTTTTCTTACTTTACTTCTTCACTTTTCTAAATACTTATTACATCTCAAAACACTCTATAAAATTCAAAAACTATTTTCTTTTCTTACTTTACTTCTTCACATTTCTAAATACTTATTACTTCTCAAAGCACACTCTATAAAATTCAAAAACTATCTTCTTTTCTTACTTTACTTCTTCACTTTTCTAAATACTTATTACTTCTCAAAGCATACTCCTTAAAACTGAAATTCTATCTTCTTTTCTTACTTTACTTCTTCTCTTTTCTAAATACTTATTACTTCTCAAAGCATACTACTTAAAACTGAAATTCTATCTTCTTTTCTTACTTTACTTCTTCACTTTTCTAAATACTTATTACATCTCAAAGCACACTCTATAAAATTCAAAAACTATCTTCTTTTCTTACTTTACTTCTTCTCTTTTCTAAATACTTATTACTTCTCAAAGCATACTACTTAAAACTGAAATTCTATCTTCTTTTCTTACTTTACTTCTTCTCTTTTCTAAATACTTATTACTTCTCAAAGCATACTACTTAAAACTGAAATTCTATCTTCTTTTCTTACTTTACTTCTTCACTTTTCTAAATACTTATTACATCTCAAAGCACACTCTATAAAATTCAAAAACTATCTTCTTTCTTACTTTACTTCTTCTCTTTTCTAAATACTTATTACTTCTCAAAGCATACTCCTTAAAACTGAAATTCTATCTTCTTTTCAAACTTTACTTCTTCTCTTTTCTAAATACTTATTACTTCTCAAAGCATACTACTTAAAACTGAAATTCTATCTTCTTTTCTTACTTTACTTCTTCACTTTTCTAAATACTTATTACATCTCAAAACACTCTATAAAATTCAAAAACTATTTTCTTTTCTTACTTTACTTCTTCACATTTCTAAATACTTATTACTTCTCAAAGCACACTCTATAAAATTCAAAAACTATCTTCTTTTCTTACTTTACTTCTTCACTTTTCTAAATACTTATTACTTCTCAAAGCATACTCCTTAAAACTGAAATTCTATCTTCTTTTCTTACTTTACTTCTTCTCTTTTCTAAATACTTATTACTTCTCAAAGCATACTACTTAAAACTGAAATTCTATCTTCTTTTCTTACTTTACTTCTTCACTTTTCTAAATACTTATTACATCTCAAAGCACACTCTATAAAATTCAAAAACTATCTTCTTTTCTTACTTTACTTCTTCTCTTTTCTAAATACTTATTACTTCTCAAAGCATACTCCTTAAAACTGAAATTCTATCTTCTTTTCTTACTTTACTTCTTCTCTTTTCTAAATACTTATTACTTCTCAAAGCATACTCCTTAAAACTGAAATTCTATCTTCTTTTCTTACTTTACTTCTTCTCTTTTCTAAATACTTATTACTTCTCAAAGCATACTACTTAAAACTGAAATTCTATCTTCTTTTCTTACTTTACTTCTTCACTTTTCTAAATACTTATTACATCTCAAAGCACACTCTATAAAATTCAAAAACTATTTTCTTTTCTTACTTTACTTCTTCTCTTTTCTAAATACTTATTACTTCTCAAAGCATACTACTTAAAACTGAAATTCTATCTTCTTTTCTTACTTTACTTCTTCTCTTTTCTAAATACTTATTACTTCTCAAAGCATACTACTTAAAACTGAAATTCTATCTTCTTTTCTTACTTTACTTCTTCTCTTTTCTAAATACTTATTACTTCTCAAAGCATACTCCTTAAAACTGAAATTCTATCTTCTTTTCAAACTTTACTTCTTCTCTTTTCTAAATACTTATTACTTCTCAAAGCATACTCCTTAAAACTGAAATTCTATCTTCTTTTCTTACTTTACTTCTTCACTTTTCTAAATACTTATTACATCTCAAAACACTCTATAAAATTCAAAAACTATTTTCTTTTCTTACTTTACTTCTTCACATTTCTAAATACTTATTACTTCTCAAAGCATACTCCTTAAAACTGAAATTCTATCTTCTTTTCTTACTTTACTTCTTCTCTTTTCTAAATACTTATTACTTCTCAAAGCATACTCCTTAAAACTGAAATTCTATCTTCTTTTCTTACTTTACTTCTTCACTTTTCTAAATACTTATTACTTCTCAAAGCATACTCCTTAAAACTGAAATTCTATCTTCTTTTCTTACTTTACTTCTTCTCTTTCTAAATACTTATTACTTCTCAAAGCATACTCCTTAAAACTGAAATTCTATCTTCTTTTCTTACTTTACTTCTTCTCTTTTCTAAATACTTATTACTTCTCAAAGCATACTACTTAAAACTGAAATTCTATCTTCTTTTCTTACTTTACTTCTTCACTTTTCTAAATACTTATTACATCTCAAAGCACACTCTATAAAATTCAAAAACTATTTTCTTTTCTTACTTTACTTCTTCTCTTTTCTAAATACTTATTACTTCTCAAAGCATACTACTTAAAACTGAAATTCTATCTTCTTTTCTTACTTTACTTCTTCTCTTTTCTAAATACTTATTACTTCTCAAAGCATACTACTTAAAACTGAAATTCTATCTTCTTTTCTTACTTTACTTCTTCTCTTTTCTAAATACTTATTACTTCTCAAAGCATACTCCTTAAAACTGAAATTCTATCTTCTTTTCAAACTTTACTTCTTCTCTTTTCTAAATACTTATTACTTCTCAAAGCATACTCCTTAAAACTGAAATTCTATCTTCTTTTCTTACTTTACTTCTTCACTTTTCTAAATACTTATTACATCTCAAAAAACTCTATAAAATTCAAAAACTATTTTCTTTTCTTACTTTACTTCTTCACATTTCTAAATACTTATTACTTCTCAAAGCATACTCCTTAAAACTGAAATTCTATCTTCTTTTCTTACTTTACTTCTTCTCTTTTCTAAATACTTATTACTTCTCAAAGCATACTCCTTAAAACTGAAATTCTATCTTCTTTTCTTACTTTACTTCTTCACTTTTCTAAATACTTATTACTTCTCAAAGCATACTCCTTAAAACTGAAATTCTATCTTCTTTTCTTACTTTACTTCTTCTCTTTTCTAAATACTTATTACTTCTCAAAGCATACTCCTTAAAACTGAAATTCTATCTTCTTTTCTTACTTTACTTCTTCTCTTTTCTAAATACTTATTACTTCTCAAAGCATACTACTTAAAACTGAAATTCTATCTTCTTTTCTTACTTTACTTCTTCACTTTTCTAAATACTTATTACATCTCAAAGCACACTCTATAAAATTCAAAAACTATCTTCTTTTCTTACTTTACTTCTTCACTTTTCTAAATACTTATTACTTCTCAAAGCATACTACTTAAAACTGAAATTCTATCTTCTTTTCTTACTTTACTTCTTCTCTTTTCTAAATACTTATTACTTCTCAAAGCATACTACTTAAAACTGAAATTCTATCTTCTTTTCTTACTTTACTTCTTCTCTTTTCTAAATACTTATTACTTCTCAAAGCATACTACTTAAAAACTGAAATTCTATCTTCTTTTCTTACTTTACTTCTTCACTTTTCTAAATACTTATTACATCTCAAAACACTCTATAAAATTCAAAAACTATTTTCTTTTCTTACTTTACTTCTTCACATTTCTAAATACTTATTACTTCTCAAAGCATACTCCTTAAAACTGAAATTCTATCTTCTTTTCTTACTTTACTTCTTCACTTTTCTAAATACTTATTACATCTCAAAGCATACTCCTTAAAACTGAAATTCTATCTTTTTTCTTACTTTACTTCTTCACTTTTCTAAATACTTATTACTTCTCAAAGCATACTCCTTAAAACTGAAATTCTATCTTCTTTTCTTACTTTACTTCTTCTCTTTTCTAAATACTTATTACTTCTCAAAGCATACTACTTAAAACTGAAATTCTATCTTCTTTTCTTACTTTACTTCTTCACTTTTCTAAATACTTATTACATCTCAAAGCACACTCTATAAAATTCAAAAACTATCTTCTTTTCTTACTTTACTTCTTCACTTTTCTAAATACTTATTACTTCTCAAAGCATACTCCTTAAAACTGAAATTCTATCTTCTTTTCTTACTTTACTTCTTCACTTTTCTAAATACTTATTACTTCTCAAAGCATACTACTTAAAACTGAAATTCTATCTTCTTTTCTTACTTTACTTCTTCTCTTTTCTAAATACTTATTACTTCTCAAAGCATACTACTTAAAACTGAAATTCTATCTTCTTTTCTTACTTTACTTCTTCTCTTTTCTAAATACTTATTACTTCTCAAAGCATACTACTTAAAACTGAAATTCTATCTTCTTTTCTTACTTTACTTCTTCACTTTTCTAAATACTTATTACATCTCAAAACACTCTATAAATTCAAAAACTATTTTCTTTTCTTACTTTACTTCTTCACATTTCTAAATACTTATTACTTCTCAAAGCATACTCCTTAAAACTGAAATTCTATCTTCTTTTCTTACTTCACTTCTTCACTTTTCTAAATACTTATTACTTCTCAAAGCATAATATTTAAAACTGAAATTCTATCTTCTTTTCTTACTTCACTTCTTCACTTTTCTAAATACTTATTACTTCTCAAAGCATACTCCTTAAAACTGAAATTCTATCTTCTTTTCTTACTTTACTTCTTCACTTTTCAAAATATTTATTACTTCTCAAAGCATACTCCTTAAAACTGAAATTCTACCTTCTTTTCTTACTTCACTTCTTCACTTTTCAAAACATTTATTACTTATTCAACTCAAAGCATACTCCTTAAAACTGAAATTCTATCTTCTTTTCAAACTTTACTTCTTCTCTTTTCTAAATACTTATTACTTCTCAAAGCATACTACTTAAAACTGAAATTCTATCTTCTTTTCTTACTTTACTTCTTCACTTTTCTAAATACTTATTACATCTCAAAACACTCTATAAAATTCAAAAACTATTTTCTTTTCTTACTTTACTTCTTCACATTTCTAAATACTTATTACTTCTCAAAGCATACTCCTTAAAACTGAAATTCTATCTTCTTTTCTTACTTTACTTCTTCTCTTTTCTAAATACTTATTACTTCTCAAAGCATACTCCTTAAAACTGAAATTCTATCTTCTTTTCTTACTTTACTTCTTCACTTTTCTAAATACTTATTACTTCTCAAAGCATACTCCTTAAAACTGAAATTCTATCTTCTTTCTTACTTTACTTCTTCACTTTTCTAAATACTTAGTACTTCTCAAAGCATACTCCTTAAAACTGAAATTCTATCTTCTTCTTTTACTTTACTTCTTCACTTTTCTAAATACTTATTACTTCTCAAAGCATACTACTTAAAACTGAAATTCTATCTTCTTTTCTTACTTTACTTCTTCACTTTTCTAAATACTTATTACTTCTCAAAGCATACTCCTTAAAACTTAATCTCTATCTTCTTTTCTTACTTTAGTTCTTCACTTTTCTAAATACTTATTACTTCTCAAAGCATACTCCTTAAAACTGAAATTCTATCTTCTTTTCTTACTTTACTTCTTCACTTTTCAAAATACTTATTACTTCTCAAAGCATACTCCTTAAAACTGAAATTCTATTCTTCTTTTCTTACTTTACTTCTTCACATTTCTAAATACTTATTACTTCTCAAAGCATACTCCTTAAAACTGAAATTCTATCTTCTTCTTTTACTTTACTTCTTCACTTTTCTAAATACTTATTACTTCTCAAAGCATACTACTTATAACTGAAATTCTATCTTCTTTTCTTACTTTAGTTCTTCACTTTTCTAAATACTTATTACTTCTCAAAGCATACTCCTTAAAACTTAATCTCTATCTTCTTTTCTTACTTTACTTCTTCTCTTTTCTAAATACTTATTACTTCTCAAAGCATACTCCTTAAAACTTAATCTCTATCTTCTTTCTTACTTTACTTCTTCTCTTTTCTAAATACTTATTACTTCTCAAAGCATACTACTTAAAACTGAAATTCTATCTTCTTTTCTTACTTTACTTCTTCACATTTCTAAATACTTATTACTTCTCAAGCATACTACTTAAAACTGAAATTCTATCTTCTTTTCTTACTTTACTTCTTCACTTTTCTAAATACTTATTACTTCTCAAAGCACATTCAATGAAACTGAAATTCTATCTTCTTTTCTTACTTTACTTCTTCTCTTTTCTAAATACTTATTTCTAAATAATCATACTCCTTAAAACTGAAATTCTATCTTCTTTTCTTACTTTACTTCTTCACTTTTCTAAATACTTATTACTTCTCAAAGCATACTCCTTAAAACTGAAATTCTATTTTCTTTTCTTACTTTACTTCTTCTCTTTTCTAAATACTTATTACTTCTCAAAGCATACTACTTAAAACTGAAATTCTATCTTTTTTTCTTACTTTACTTCTTCTCTTTTCTAAATACTTATTACTTCTCAAAGCATACTACTTAAAACTGAAATTCTATCTTCTTTTCTTACTTTACTTCTTCACTTTTCTAAATACTTATTACTTCTCAAAGCATACTACTTAAAACTGAAATTCTATCTTCTTTTCTTACTTTACTTCTTCACTTTTCTAAATACTTATTACATCTCAAAGCACACTCTATAAAATTCAAAAACTATTTTCTTTTCTTACTTTACTTCTTCTCTTTTCTAAATACTTATTTCTAAATAATCATACTCCTTAAAACTGAAATTCTATCTTCTTTTCTTACTTTACTTCTTCACTTTTCTAAATACTTATTACTTCTCAAGCATACTCCTTAAAACTTAATCTCTATCTTCTTTTCTTACTTTAGTTCTTCACTTTTCTAAATACTTATTACTTCTCAAAGCATACTCCTTAAAACTGAAATTCTATCTTCTTTTCTTACTTTACTTCTTCACTTTTCAAAATACTTATTACTTCTCAAAGCATACTCCTTAAAACTGAAATTCTATCTTCTTTTCTTACTTTACTTCTTCACATTTCTAAATACTTATTACTTCTCAAAGCATACTCCTTAAAACTGAAATTCTATCTTCTTCTTTTACTTTACTTCTTCACTTTTCTAAATACTTATTACTTCTCAAAGCATACTACTTATAACTGAAATTCTATCTTCTTTTCTTACTTTAGTTCTTCACTTTTCTAAATACTTATTACTTCTCAAAGCATACTCCTTAAAACTTAATCTCTATCTTCTTTTCTTACTTTACTTCTTCTCTTTTCTAAATACTTATTACTTCTCAAAGCATACTCCTTAAAACTTAATCTCTATCTTCTTTTCTTACTTTACTTCTTCTCTTTTCTAAATACTTATTACTTCTCAAAGCATACTACTTAAAACTGAAATTCTATCTTCTTTTCTTACTTTACTTCTTCACATTTCTAAATACTTATTACTTCTCAAAGCATACTACTTAAAACTGAAATTCTATCTTCTTTTCTTACTTTACTTCTTCACTTTTCTAAATACTTATTACTTCTCAAAGCACATTCAATGAAACTGAAATTCTATCTTCTTTTCTTACTTTACTTCTTCTCTTTTCTAAATACTTATTTCTAAATAATCATACTCCTTAAAACTGAAATTCTATCTTCTTTTCTTACTTTACTTCTTCACTTTTCTAAATACTTATTACTTCTCAAAGCATACTCCTTAAAACTGAAATTCTATTTTCTTTTCTTACTTTACTTCTTCTCTTTTCTAAATACTTATTACTTCTCAAAGCATACTACTTAAAACTGAAATTCTATCTTTTTTTCTTACTTTACTTCTTCTCTTTTCTAAATACTTATTACTTCTCAAAGCATACTACTTAAAACTGAAATTCTATCTTCTTTTCTTACTTTACTTCTTCACTTTTCTAAATACTTATTACTTCTCAAAGCATACTACTTAAAACTGAAATTCTATCTTCTTTTCTTACTTTACTTCTTCACTTTTCTAAATACTTATTACATCTCAAAGCACACTCTATAAATTCAAAAACTATTTTCTTTTCTTACTTTACTTCTTCTCTTTTCTAAATACTTATTTCTAAATAATCATACTCCTTAAAACTGAAATTCTATCTTCTTTTCTTACTTTACTTCTTCACTTTTCTAAATACTTATTACTTCTCAAAGCATACTCCTTAAAACTGAAATTCTATTTTCTTTTCTTACTTTACTTCTTCTCTTTTCTAAATACTTATTACATCTCAAAGCACACTCTATAAAATTCAAAAACTATTTTCTTTTCTTACTTTACTTCTTCTCTTTTCTAAATACTTATTACTTCTCAAAGCATACTACTTAAAACTGAAATTCTATCTTCTTTTCTTACTTTACTTCTTCTCTTTTCTAAATACTTATTACTTCTCAAAGCATACTACTTAAAACTGAAATTCTATCTTCTTTTCTTACTTTACTTCTTCTCTTTTCTAAATACTTATTACTTCTCAAAGCATACTCCTTAAAACTGAAATTCTATCTTCTTTTCAAACTTTACTTCTTCTCTTTTCTAAATACTTATTACTTCTCAAAGCATACTCCTTAAAACTGAAATTCTATCTTCTTTTCTTACTTTACTTCTTCACTTTTCTAAATACTTATTACATCTCAAAAAACTCTATAAAATTCAAAAACTATTTTCTTTTCTTACTTTACTTCTTCACATTTCTAAATACTTATTACTTCTCAAAGCATACTCCTTAAAACTGAAATTCTATCTTCTTTTCTTACTTTACTTCTTCTCTTTTCTAAATACTTATTACTTCTCAAAGCATACTCCTTAAAACTGAAATTCTATCTTCTTTTCTTACTTTACTTCTTCACTTTTCTAAATACTTAGTACTTCTCAAAGCATACTCCTTAAAACT
>CAMPDV010003720.1:0-38819 GCA_946699065.1 Loxodes magnus
TTTTCTTACTTTACTTCTTCACTTTTATAAATACTTATTACTTCTCAAAGCATACTCCTTTAAACTGAAATTCTATCTTCTTTTCTTACTTTACTTCTTCACTTTTCTAAATACTCATTACTTCTCAAAGCATACTCCTTAAAACTGAAATTCTATCTTCTTTTCTTACTTTACTTCTTCACTTTTCAAAATACTTACTTCTTTTATCTCAAAGCATACTCAGTAAAACTGAAATTCTATCTTCTTTTCTTACTTTACTTCTTCACTTTTCTAAATACTTATTACTTCTCAAAGCATACTCTTTAAAACTGAAATTCTATCTTCTTTTCTTACTTTACTTCTTCACTTTTCAATATACTGATTACTTCTCAAAGCATACTCCTTAAAACTGAAATTCTATCTTCTTTTCTTACTTTACTTCTTCACTTTTATAAATACTTATTACTTCTCAAAGCATACTCTTTAAAACTGAAATTCTATCTTCTTTTCTTACTTTACTTCTTCACTTTTCAAAATACTCACTACTTCTCAAAGCATACTCCTTAAAACTGAAATTCTATCTTCTTTTCTTACTTTACTTCTTCACTTTTATAAATACTTATTACTTCTCAAAGCATACTCTTTAAAACTGAAATTCTATCTTCTTTTCTTACTTTACTTCTTCACTTTTCAATATACTGATTACTTCTCAAAGCATACTCAATAAAACTGAAATTCTATCTTCTTTTCTTACTTTACTTCTTCACTTTTCTAAATACTCATTACTTCTCAAAGCATACTCCTTAAAACAGAAATTCAATCTTCTTTTCTTACTTTACTTCTTAACTTTTAAAAATACTTATTACTTCTCAAAGCATACTCCTTAAAACAGAAATTCTATCTTCTTTTCTTACTTTACTTCTTCACTTTTCAAAATACTTAATACTTCTCAAAGCATACTCCTTAAAACTGAAATTCTATCTTCTTTTCTTACTTTACTTCTTCACTTATCTAAATACTCGCTACTTCTAAAAGCATACTCCTTAAAACAGAAATTCTATCTTCTTTTCTTACTTTACTTCTTCACTTTTCAAAATACTCATTACTTCTCAAAGCATACTCCTTAAAACAGAAATTCTATCTTCTTTTCTTACTTTACTTCTTCACTTTTATAAATACTTATTACTTCTCAAAGCATACTCCTTTAAACTGAAATTCTATCTTCTTTTCTTACTTTACTTCTTCACTTTTCTAAATACTCATTACTTCTCAAAGCATACTCCTTAAAACTGAAATTCTATCTTCTTTTCTTACTTTACTTCTTCACTTTTCAAAATACTTACTTCTTTTATCTCAAAGCATACTCAGTAAAACTGAAATTCTATCTTCTTTTCTTACTTTACTTCTTCACTTTTCAATATACTTACTTCTTTTATCTCAAAGCATACTCCTTAAAACAGAAATTCTATCTTCTTTTCTTACTTTACTTCTTCACTTTTCTAAATACTTATTACTTCTCAAAGCATACTCCTTAAAACTGAAATTCTATCTTCTTTTCTTACTTTACTTCTTCACTTTTCAAAATACTCATTACTTCTCAAAGCATACTCCTTAAAACTGAAATTCTATCTTCTTTTCTTACTTTACTTCTTCACTTTTCTAAATACTTATTACTTCTCAAAGCATACTCCTTAAAACTGAAATTCTATCTTCTTTTCTTACTTTACTTCTTCACTTTTCTAAATATTCACTACTTCTCAAAGCATACTCCTTAAAACTGAAATTCTATCTTCTTTTCTTACTTTACTTCTTCACTTTTATAAATACTTATTACTTCTCAAAGCATACTCTTTAAAACTGAAATTCTATCTTCTTTTCTTACTTTACTTCTTCACTTTTCAATATACTGATTACTTCTCAAAGCATACTCAATAAAACTGAAATTCAATCTTCTTTTCTTACTTTACTTCTTCACTTTTCAAAATACTCATTACTTCTCAAAGCATACTCCTTAAAACTGAAATTCTATCTTCTTTTCTTACTTTACTTCTTCACTTTTCTAAATACTTATTACTTCTCAAAGCATACACCTTAAAACTGAAATTCTATCTTCTTTTCTTACTTTACTTCTTCACTTTTCAAAATACTCATTACTTCTCAAAGCATACTCCTTAAAACAGAAATTCTATCTTCTTTTCTTACTTTACTTCTTCACTTTTCTAAATACTTATTACTTCTCAAAGCATACTCCTTAAAACTGAAATTCTATCTTCTTTTCTTACCTTACTTCTTCACTTTTCTAAATACTTATTACTTCTCAAAGCATACTCTTTAAAACTGAAATTCTATCTTCTTTTCTTACTTTACTTCTTCACTTTTCTAAATACTTACTTCTTTTATCTCAAAGCATACTCCTTAAAACTGAAATTCTATCTTCTTTTCTTACTTTACTTCTTCACTTTTCAAAATACTCATTACTTCTCAAAGCATACTCCTTAAAACTGAAATTCTATCTTCTTTTCTTACTTTACTTCTTCACTTTTCTAAATACTTATTACTTCTCAAAGCATACTCTTTAAAACTGAAATTCTATCTTCTTTTCTTACTTTACTTCTTCACTTTTAAAAATACTTATTACTTCTCAAAGCATACTCCTTAAAACTGAAATTCTATCTTCTTTTCTTACTTTACTTCTTCACTTTTAAAAATACTTATTACTTCTCAAAGCATACTCCTTAAAACTGAAATTCTATCTTCTTTTCTTACTTTACTTCTTCACTTTTAAAAATACTTATTACTTCTCAAAGCATACTCAATAAAACTGAAATTCTATCTTCTTTTCTTACTTTACTTCTTCACTTTTCTAAATACTCATTACTTCTCAAAGCATACTCCTTAAAACTGAAATTCTATCTTCTTTTCTTACTTTACTTCTTCACTTTTCTAAATACTAATACTTCTCAAAGCATACTCCTTAAAACAGAAATTCTATCTTCTTTTCTTACTTTACTTCTTCACTTTTCTAAATACTTATTACTTCTCAAAGCATACTCCTTAAAACTGAAATTCTATCTTCTTTTCTTACTTTACTTCTTCACTTTTCAAAATACTCATTACTTCTCAAAGCATACTCAGTAAAACTGAAATTCTATCTTCTTTTCTTACTTTACTTCTTCACTTTTCAATATACTTACTTCTTTTATCTCAAAGCATACTCCTTAAAACTGAAATTCTATCTTCTTTTCTTACTTTACTTCTTCACTTTTCTAAATACTTAATACTTCTCAAAGCATACTCCTTAAAACTGAAATTCTATCTTCTTTTCTTACTTTACTTCTTCACTTTTATAAATACTTATTACTTCTCAAAGCATACTCTTTAAAACTGAAATTCAATCTTCTTTTCTTACTTTACTTCTTCACTTTTCAAAATACTCATTACTTCTCAAAGCATACTCCTTAAAACTGAAATTCTATCTTCTTTTCTTACTTTACTTCTTCACTTTTCAATTTACTTACTTCTTTTTTCTCAAAGCATACTCCTTAAAACTGAAATTCTATCTTCTTTTCTTACTTTACTTCTTCACTTTTCTAAATACTTATTACTTCTCAAAGCATACTCCTTAAAACTGAAATTCTATCTTCTTTTCTTACTTTACTTCTTCACTTTTCTAAATACTTATTACTTCTCAAAGCATACTCCTTAAAACTGAAATTCTATCTTCTTTTCTTACTTTACTTCTTCACTTTTCAAAATACTCATTACTTCTCAAAGCATACTCCTTAAAACTGAAATTCTATCTTCTTTTCTTACTTTACTTCTTCACTTTTCAAAATACTTATTACTTCTCAAAGCATACTCTTTAAAACTGAAATTCTATCTTCTTTTCTTACTTTACTTCTTCACTTTTCAAAATACTCATTACTTCTCAAAGCATACTCCTTAAAACAGAAATTCAATCTTCTTTTCTTACTTTACTTCTTCACTTTTCTAAATACTCACTACTTCTCAAAGCATACTCCTTAAAACAGAAATTCTATCTTCTTTTCTTACTTTACTTCTTCACTTTTCTAAATACTCACTACTTCTCAAAGCATACTCCTTAAAACTGAAATTCTATCTTCTTTTCTTACTTTACTTCTTCACTTTTATAAATACTTATTACTTCTCAAAGCATACTCTTTAAAACTGAAATTCTATCTTCTTTTCTTACTTTACTTCTTCACTTTTCAATATACTGATTACTTCTCAAAGCATACTCAATAAAACTGAAATTCTATCTTCTTTTCTTACTTTACTTCTTCACTTTTCAAAATACTCATTACTTCTCAAAGCATACTCCTTAAAACAGAAATTCTATCTTCTTTTCTTACTTTACTTCTTCACTTTTCTAAATACTTATTACTTCTCAAAGCATACTCTTTAAAACTGAAATTCTATCTTCTTTTCTTACTTTACTTCTTCACTTTTAAAAATACTTATTACTTCTCAAAGCATACTCCTTAAAACTGAAATTCTATCTTCTTTTCTTACTTTACTTCTTCACTTTTAAAAATACTTATTACTTCTCAAAGCATACTCCTTAAAACTGAAATTCTATCTTCTTTTCTTACTTTACTTCTTCACTTTTAAAAATACTTATTACTTCTCAAAGCATACTCAATAAAACTGAAATTCTATCTTCTTTTCTTACTTTACTTCTTCACTTTTCTAAATACTCATTACTTCTCAAAGCATACTCCTTAAAACTGAAATTCTATCTTCTTTTCTTACTTTACTTCTTCACTTTTCTAAATACTAATACTTCTCAAAGCATACTCCTTAAAACAGAAATTCTATCTTCTTTTCTTACTTTACTTCTTCACTTTTCTAAATACTTATTACTTCTCAAAGCATACTCCTTAAAACTGAAATTCTATCTTCTTTTCTTACTTTACTTCTTCACTTTTCAAAATACTCATTACTTCTCAAAGCATACTCAGTAAAACTGAAATTCTATCTTCTTTTCTTACTTTACTTCTTCACTTTTCAATATACTTACTTCTTTTATCTCAAAGCATACTCCTTAAAACTGAAATTCTATCTTCTTTTCTTACTTTACTTCTTCACTTTTATAAATACTTATTACTTCTCAAAGCATACTCTTTAAAACTGAAATTCAATCTTCTTTTCTTACTTTACTTCTTCACTTTTCAAAATACTCATTACTTCTCAAAGCATACTCCTTAAAACTGAAATTCTATCTTCTTTTCTTACTTTACTTCTTCACTTTTCAATTTACTTACTTCTTTTTTCTCAAAGCATACTCCTTAAAACTGAAATTCTATCTTCTTTTCTTACTTTACTTCTTCACTTTTCTAAATACTTATTACTTCTCAAAGCATACTCCTTAAAACTGAAATTCTATCTTCTTTTCTTACTTTACTTCTTCACTTTTCTAAATACTTATTACTTCTCAAAGCATACTCCTTAAAACTGAAATTCTATCTTCTTTTCTTACTTTACTTCTTCACTTTTCAAAATACTCATTACTTCTCAAAGCATACTCCTTAAAACAGAAATTCTATCTTCTTTTCTTACTTTACTTCTTCACTTTTCAAAATACTTATTACTTCTCAAAGCATACTCTTTAAAACTGAAATTCTATCTTCTTTTCTTACTTTACTTCTTCACTTTTCAAAATACTCATTACTTCTCAAAGCATACTCCTTAAAACAGAAATTCAATCTTCTTTTCTTACTTTACTTCTTCACTTTTCTAAATACTCACTACTTCTCAAAGCATACTCCTTAAAACAGAAATTCTATCTTCTTTTCTTACTTTACTTCTTCACTTTTCTAAATACTCACTACTTCTCAAAGCATACTCCTTAAAACTGAAATTCTATCTTCTTTTCTTACTTTACTTCTTCACTTTTATAAATACTTATTACTTCTCAAAGCATACTCTTTAAAACTGAAATTCTATCTTCTTTTCTTACTTTACTTCTTCACTTTTCAATATACTGATTACTTCTCAAAGCATACTCAATAAAACTGAAATTCTATCTTCTTTTCTTACTTTACTTCTTCACTTTTCAAAATACTCATTACTTCTCAAAGCATACTCCTTAAAACAGAAATTCTATCTTCTTTTCTTACTTTACTTCTTCACTTTTCTAAATACTTATTACTTCTCAAAGCATAATCCTAAAAACTGAAATTCTATCTTCTTTTCTTACTTTACTTCTTCACTTTTCTAAATACTCACTACTTCTCAAAGCATACTCCTTAAAACTGAAATTCTATCTTCTTTTCTTACTTTACTTCTTCACTTATCTAAATACTCGCTACTTCTAAAAGCATACTCCTTAAAACTGAAATTCTATCTTCTTTTCTTACTTTACTTCTTCACTTTTCTAAATACTAATACTTCTCAAAGCATACTCCTTAAAACAGAAATTCTATCTTCTTTTCTTACTTTACTTCTTCACTTTTCTAAATACTCATTACTTCTCAAAGCATACTCCTTAAAACTGAAATTCTATCTTCTTTTCTTACTTTACTTCTTCACTTTTATAAATACTTATTACTTCTCAAAGCATACTCCTTAAAACTGAAATTCTATCTTCTTTTCTTACTTTACTTCTTCACTTTTCTAAATACTCGCTACTTCTAAAAGCATACTCCTTAAAACTGAAATTCTATCTTCTTTTCTTACTTTACTTCTTCACTTTTCTAAATACTCATTACTTCTCAAAGCATACTCCTTAAAACAGAAATTCTATCTTCTTTTCTTACTTTACTTCTTCACTTTTCTAAATACTCACTACTTCTCAAAGCATACTCCTTAAAACTGAAATTCTATCTTCTTTTCTTACTTTACTTCTTCACTTTTCTAAATACTCATTACTTCTAAAAGCATACTCCTTAAAACTGAAATTCTATCTTCTTTTCTTACTTTACTTCTTCACTTTTCAATTTACTTACTTCTTTTTTCTCAAAGCATACTCCTTAAAACTGAAATTCTATCTTCTTTTCTTACTTTACTTCTTCACTTTTCAATATACTTACTTCTTTTATCTCAAAGCATACTCCTTAAAACTGAAATTCTATCTTCTTTTCTTACTTTACTTCTTCACTTTTCTAAATACTTATTACTTCTCAAAGCATACTCCTTAAAACTGAAATTCTATCTTCTTTTCTTACTTTACTTCTTCACTTATCTAAATACTCGCTACTTCTCAAAGCATACTCCTTAAAACAGAAATTCAATCTTCTTTTCTTACTTTACTTCTTCACTTTTCAAAATACTGATTACTTCTCAAAGCATACTCTTTAAAACTGAAATTCTATCTTCTTTTCTTACTTTACTTCTTCACTTTTCTAAATACTTAATACTTCTCAAAGCATACTCCTCTAAACTGAAATTCTATCTTCTTTTCTTTCTTTACTTCTTCACTTTTATAAATACTTATTACTTCTCAAAGCATACTCTTTAAAACTGAAATTCTATCTTCTTTTCTTACTTTACTTCTTCACTTTTCAATATACTTATTACTTCTCAAAGCATACTCCTTAAAACAGAAATTCTATCTTCTTTTCTTACTTTACTTCTTCACTTTTCTAAATATTCACTACTTCTCAAAGCATACTCCTTAAAACTGAAATTCTATCTTCTTTTCTTACTTTACTTCTTCACTTTTATAAATACTTATTACTTCTCAAAGCATACTCTTTAAAACTGAAATTCTATCTTCTTTTCTTACTTTACTTCTTCACTTTTCAATATACTGATTACTTCTCAAAGCATACTCAATAAAACTGAAATTCAATCTTCTTTTCTTACTTTACTTCTTCACTTTTCAAAATACTCATTACTTCTCAAAGCATACTCCTTAAAACTGAAATTCTATCTTCTTTTCTTACTTTACTTCTTCACTTTTCTAAATACTTATTACTTCTCAAAGCATACACCTTAAAACTGAAATTCTATCTTCTTTTCTTACTTTACTTCTTCACTTTTCAAAATACTCATTACTTCTCAAAGCATACTCCTTAAAACTGAAATTCTATCTTCTTTTCTTACTTTACTTCTTCACTTTTCAAAATACTCATTACTTCTCAAAGCATACTCCTTAAAACAGAAATTCAATCTTCTTTTCTTACTTTACTTCTTCACTTTTCTAAATACTTATTACTTCTCAAAGCATACTCTTTAAAACTGAAATTCTATCTTCTTTTCTTACTTTACTTCTTCACTTTTCAAAATACTCATTACTTCTCAAAGCATACTCCTTAAAACAGAAATTCTATCTTCTTTTCTTACTTTACTTCTTCACTTTTCAAAATACTTAATACTTCTCAAAGCATACTCCTTAAAACTGAAATTCTATCTTCTTTTCTTACTTTACTTCTTCACTTTTCAAAATACTTAATACTTCTCAAAGCATACTCCTTAAAACTGAAATTCTATCTTCTTTTCTTACTTTACTTCTTCACTTATCTAAATACTCGCTACTTCTAAAAGCATACTCCTTAAAACTGAAATTCTATCTTCTTTTCTTACTTTACTTCTTCACTTTTCAAAATACTCATTACTTCTCAAAGCATACTCCTTAAAACAGAAATTCTATCTTCTTTTCTTACTTTACTTCTTCACTTTTATAAATACTTATTACTTCTCAAAGCATACTCCTTTAAACTGAAATTCTATCTTCTTTTCTTACTTTACTTCTTCACTTATCTAAATACTCGCTACTTCTAAAAGCATACTCCTTAAAACTGAAATTCTATCTTCTTTTCTTACTTTACTTCTTCACTTTTCAAAATACTCATTACTTCTCAAAGCATACTCCTTAAAACAGAAATTCTATCTTCTTTTCTTACTTTACTTCTTCACTTTTCTAAATACTTATTACTTCTCAAAGCATACTCTTTAAAACTGAAATTCTATCTTCTTTTCTTACTTTACTTCTTCACTTTTAAAAATACTTATTACTTCTCAAAGCATACTCTTTAAAACAGAAATTCTATCTTCTTTTCTTACTTTACTTCTTCACTTTTCAATTTACTTACTTCTTTTTTCTCAAAGCATACTCCTTAAAACTGAAATTCTATCTTCTTTTCTTACTTTACTTCTTCACTTTTCAATATACTTATTACTTCTCAAAGCATACTCCTTAAAACTGAAATTCTATCTTCTTTTCTTACTTTACTTCTTCACTTTTCTAAATACTTATTACTTCTCAAAGCATACTCCTTTAAACTGAAATTCTATCTTCTTTTCTTACTTTACTTCTTCACTTTTCTAAATACTCATTACTTCTCAAAGCATACTCCTTAAAACTGAAATTCTATCTTCTTTTCTTACTTTACTTCTTCACTTTTATAAATACTTATTACTTCTCAAAGCATACTCTTTAAAACTGAAATTCTATCTTCTTTTCTTACTTTACTTCTTCACTTTTCAAAATACTTAATACTTCTCAAAGCATACTCCTTAAAACTGAAATTCTATCTTCTTTTCTTTCTTTACTTCTTCACTTTTATAAATACTTATTACTTCTCAAAGCATACTCTTTAAAACTGAAATTCTATCTTCTTTTCTTACTTTACTTCTTCACTTTTCAATATACTGATTACTTCTCAAAGCATACTCCTTAAAACTGAAATTCTATCTTCTTTTCTTACTTTACTTCTTCACTTTTCTAAATACTCACTACTTCTCAAAGCATACTCCTTAAAACTGAAATTCTATCTTCTTTTCTTACTTTACTTCTTCACTTTTCTAAATACTCGCTACTTCTAAAAGCATACTCCTTAAAACTGAAATTCTATCTTCTTTTCTTACTTTACTTCTTCACTTTTCAATATACTGATTACTTCTCAAAGCATACTCCTTAAAACTGAAATTCTATCTTCTTTTCTTACTTTACTTCTTCACTTTTCAAAATACTCATTACTTCTCAAAGCATACTCCTTAAAACAGAAATTCTATCTTCTTTTCTTACTTTACTTCTTCACTTTTCTAAATACTTATTACTTCTCAAAGCATAATCCTAAAAACTGAAATTCTATCTTCTTTTCTTACTTTACTTCTTCACTTTTCTAAATACTTATTACTTCTCAAAGCATACTCCTTAAAACTGAAATTCTATCTTCTTTTCTTACTTTACTTCTTCACTTTTCTAAATACTTATTACTTCTCAAAGCATACTCCTTAAAACTGAAATTCTATCTTCTTTTCTTACTTTACTTCTTCACTTTTCAAAATACTCATTACTTCTCAAAGCATACTCCTTAAAACAGAAATTCTATCTTCTTTTCTTACTTTACTTCTTCACTTTTATAAATACTTATTACTTCTCAAAGCATACTCCTTTAAACTGAAATTCTATCTTCTTTTCTTACTTTACTTCTTCACTTTTCTAAATACTCATTACTTCTCAAAGCATACTCCTTAAAACTGAAATTCTATCTTCTTTTCTTTCTTTACTTCTTCACTTTTCAATATACTGATTACTTCTCAAAGCATACTCCTTAAAACTGAAATTCTATCTTCTTTTCTTACTTTACTTCTTCACTTTTCAAAATACTCATTACTTCTCAAAGCATACTCCTTAAAACAGAAATTCTATCTTCTTTTCTTACTTTACTTCTTCACTTTTCTAAATACTTATTACTTCTCAAAGCATAATCCTAAAAACTGAAATTCTATCTTCTTTTCTTACTTTACTTCTTCACTTTTCTAAATACTTATTACTTCTCAAAGCATACTCCTTAAAACTGAAATTCAATCTTCTTTTCTTACTTTACTTCTTCACTTTTCAACATACTGATTACTTCTCAAAGCATACTCAATAAAACTGAAATTCTATCTTCTTTTCTTACTTTACTTCTTCACTTTTCAAAATACTCATTACTTCTCAAAGCATACTCCTTAAAACAGAAATTCTATCTTCTTTTCTTACTTTACTTCTTCACTTTTCTAAATACTTATTACTTCTCAAAGCATACTCTTTAAAACTGAAATTCTATCTTCTTTTCTTACTTTACTTCTTCACTTTTATAAATACTTATTACTTCTCAAAGCATACTCTTTAAAACTGAAATTCTATCTTCTTTTCTTACTTTACTTCTTCACTTTTAAAAATACTTATTACTTCTCAAAGCATACTCCTTAAAACTGAAATTCTATCTTCTTTTCTTACTTTACTTCTTCACTTTTCTAAATACTCATTACTTCTCAAAGCATACTCCTTAAAACAGAAATTCAATCTTCTTTTCTTACTTTACTTCTTCACTTTTCTAAATACTTATTACTTCTCAAAGCATACTCCTTAAAACAGAAATTCTATCTTCTTTTCTTACTTTACTTCTTCACTTTTCTAAATACTTATTACTTCTCAAAGCATACTCCTTGAAACTGAAATTCTATCTTCTTTTCTTACTTTACTTCTTCACTTTTCTAAATACTCATTACTTCTCAAAGCATACTCCTTAAAACTGAAATTCTATCTTCTTTTCTTACTTTACTTCTTCACTTTTCTAAATACTTATTACTTCTCAAAGCATACTCTTTAAAACTGAAATTCTATCTTCTTTTCTTACTTTACTTCTTCACTTTTCAAAATACTTATTACTTCTCAAAGCATACTCCTTAAAACTGAAATTCTATCTTCTTTTCTTTCTTTACTTCTTCACTTTTATAAATACTTATTACTTCTCAAAGCATACTCTTTAAAACTGAAATTCTATCTTCTTTTCTTACTTTACTTCTTCACTTTTCAATATACTGATTACTTCTCAAAGCATACTCAATAAAACTGAAATTCTATCTTCTTTTCTTACTTTACTTCTTCACTTTTCTAAATACTCACTACTTCTCAAAGCATACTCCTTAAAACTGAAATTCTATCTTCTTTTCTTACTTTACTTCTTCACTTTTATAAATACTTATTACTTCTCAAAGCATACTCTTTAAAACTGAAATTCTATCTTCTTTTCTTACTTTACTTCTTCACTTTTCAATATACTGATTACTTCTCAAAGCATACTCAATAAAACTGAAATTCTATCTTCTTTTCTTACTTTACTTCTTCACTTTTCTAAATACTCATTACTTCTCAAAGCATACTCCTTAAAACAGAAATTCAATCTTCTTTTCTTACTTTACTTCTTAACTTTTAAAAATACTTATTACTTCTCAAAGCATACTCCTTAAAACAGAAATTCTATCTTCTTTTCTTACTTTACTTCTTCACTTTTCAAAATACTTAATACTTCTCAAAGCATACTCCTTAAAACTGAAATTCTATCTTCTTTTCTTACTTTACTTCTTCACTTATCTAAATACTCGCTACTTCTAAAAGCATACTCCTTAAAACTGAAATTCTATCTTCTTTTCTTACTTTACTTCTTCACTTTTCAAAATACTCATTACTTCTCAAAGCATACTCCTTAAAACAGAAATTCTATCTTCTTTTCTTACTTTACTTCTTCACTTTTATAAATACTTATTACTTCTCAAAGCATACTCCTTTAAACTGAAATTCTATCTTCTTTTCTTACTTTACTTCTTCACTTTTCTAAATACTCATTACTTCTCAAAGCATACTCCTTAAAACTGAAATTCTATCTTCTTTTCTTACTTTACTTCTTCACTTTTCAAAATACTTACTTCTTTTATCTCAAAGCATACTCAGTAAAACTGAAATTCTATCTTCTTTTCTTACTTTACTTCTTCACTTTTCAATATACTTACTTCTTTTATCTCAAAGCATACTCCTTAAAACAGAAATTCTATCTTCTTTTCTTACTTTACTTCTTCACTTTTCTAAATACTTATTACTTCTCAAAGCATACTCCTTAAAACTGAAATTCTATCTTCTTTTCTTACTTTACTTCTTCACTTTTCAAAATACTCATTACTTCTCAAAGCATACTCCTTAAAACAGAAATTCTATCTTCTTTTCTTACTTTACTTCTTCACTTTTCTAAATACTTATTACTTCTCAAAGCATACTCCTTAAAACAGAAATTCTATCTTCTTTTCTTACTTTACTTCTTCACTTTTCTAAATATTCACTACTTCTCAAAGCATACTCCTTAAAACTGAAATTCTATCTTCTTTTCTTACTTTACTTCTTCACTTTTATAAATACTTATTACTTCTCAAAGCATACTCTTTAAAACTGAAATTCTATCTTCTTTTCTTACTTTACTTCTTCACTTTTCAATATACTGATTACTTCTCAAAGCATACTCAATAAAACTGAAATTCAATCTTCTTTTCTTACTTTACTTCTTCACTTTTCAAAATACTCATTACTTCTCAAAGCATACTCCTTAAAACTGAAATTCTATCTTCTTTTCTTACTTTACTTCTTCACTTTTCTAAATACTTATTACTTCTCAAAGCATACACCTTAAAACTGAAATTCTATCTTCTTTTCTTACTTTACTTCTTCACTTTTCAAAATACTCATTACTTCTCAAAGCATACTCCTTAAAACAGAAATTCTATCTTCTTTTCTTACTTTACTTCTTCACTTTTCAAAATACTTATTACTTCTCAAAGCATACTCCTTAAAACTGAAATTCTATCTTCTTTTCTTACCTTACTTCTTCACTTTTCTAAATACTTATTACTTCTCAAAGCATACTCTTTAAAACTGAAATTCTATCTTCTTTTCTTACTTTACTTCTTCACTTTTCTAAATACTTACTTCTTTTATCTCAAAGCATACTCCTTAAAACTGAAATTCTATCTTCTTTTCTTACTTTACTTCTTCACTTTTCAAAATACTCATTACTTCTCAAAGCATACTCCTTAAAACAGAAATTCTATCTTCTTTTCTTACTTTACTTCTTCACTTTTCTAAATACTTATTACTTCTCAAAGCATACTCTTTAAAACTGAAATTCTATCTTCTTTTCTTACTTTACTTCTTCACTTTTAAAAATACTTATTACTTCTCAAAGCATACTCCTTAAAACTGAAATTCTATCTTCTTTTCTTACTTTACTTCTTCACTTTTAAAAATACTTATTACTTCTCAAAGCATACTCCTTAAAACTGAAATTCTATCTTCTTTTCTTACTTTACTTCTTCACTTTTAAAAATACTTATTACTTCTCAAAGCATACTCAATAAAACTGAAATTCTATCTTCTTTTCTTACTTTACTTCTTCACTTTTCTAAATACTCATTACTTCTCAAAGCATACTCCTTAAAACCTGAAATTCTATCTTCTTTTCTTACTTTACTTCTTCACTTTTCTAAATACTAATACTTCTCAAAGCATACTCCTTAAAACAGAAATTCTATCTTCTTTTCTTACTTTACTTCTTCACTTTTCTAAATACTTATTACTTCTCAAAGCATACTCCTTAAAACTGAAATTCTATCTTCTTTTCTTACTTTACTTCTTCACTTTTCAAAATACTCATTACTTCTCAAAGCATACTCAGTAAAACTGAAATTCTATCTTCTTTTCTTACTTTACTTCTTCACTTTTCAATATACTTACTTCTTTTATCTCAAAGCATACTCCTTAAAACTGAAATTCTATCTTCTTTTCTTACTTTACTTCTTCACTTTTCTAAATACTTAATACTTCTCAAAGCATACTCCTTAAAACTGAAATTCTATCTTCTTTTCTTACTTTACTTCTTCACTTTTATAAATACTTATTACTTCTCAAAGCATACTCTTTAAAACTGAAATTCAATCTTCTTTTCTTACTTTACTTCTTCACTTTTCAAAATACTCATTACTTCTCAAAGCATACTCCTTAAAACTGAAATTCTATCTTCTTTTCTTACTTTACTTCTTCACTTTTCAATTTACTTACTTCTTTTTTCTCAAAGCATACTCCTTAAAACTGAAATTCTATCTTCTTTTCTTACTTTACTTCTTCACTTTTCTAAATACTTATTACTTCTCAAAGCATACTCCTTAAAACTGAAATTCTATCTTCTTTTCTTACTTTACTTCTTCACTTTTCTAAATACTTATTACTTCTCAAAGCATACTCCTTAAAACTGAAATTCTATCTTCTTTTCTTACTTTACTTTCTTCACTTTTCAAAATACTCATTACTTCTCAAAGCATACTCCTTAAAACAGAAATTCTATCTTCTTTTCTTACTTTACTTCTTCACTTTTCAAAATACTTATTACTTCTCAAAGCATACTCTTTAAAACTGAAATTCTATCTTCTTTTCTTACTTTACTTCTTCACTTTTCAAAATACTCATTACTTCTCAAAGCATACTCCTTAAAACAGAAATTCAATCTTCTTTTCTTACTTTACTTCTTCACTTTTCTAAATACTCACTACTTCTCAAAGCATACTCCTTAAAACAGAAATTCTATCTTCTTTTCTTACTTTACTTCTTCACTTTTCAAAATACTCATTACTTCTCAAAGCATACTCCTTAAAACAGAAATTCTATCTTCTTTTCTTACTTTACTTCTTCACTTTTATAAATACTTATTACTTCTCAAAGCATACTCCTTTAAACTGAAATTCTATCTTCTTTTCTTACTTTACTTCTTCACTTTTCTAAATACTCATTACTTCTCAAAGCATACTCCTTAAAAACTGAAATTCTATCTTCTTTTCTTTCTTTACTTCTTCACTTTTCAAAATACTCATTACTTCTCAAAGCATACTCCTTAAAACAGAAATTCTATCTTCTTTTCTTACTTTACTTCTTCACTTTTCAAAATACTTATTACTTCTCAAAGCATACTCTTTAAAACTGAAATTCTATCTTCTTTTCTTACTTTACTTCTTCACTTTTCAAAATACTCATTACTTCTCAAAGCATACTCCTTAAAACAGAAATTCAATCTTCTTTTCTTACTTTACTTCTTCACTTTTCTAAATACTCACTACTTCTCAAAGCATACTCCTTAAAACAGAAATTCTATCTTCTTTTCTTACTTTACTTCTTCACTTTTCTAAATACTCACTACTTCTCAAAGCATACTCCTTAAAACTGAAATTCTATCTTCTTTTCTTACTTTACTTCTTCACTTTTATAAATACTTATTACTTCTCAAAGCATACTCTTTAAAACTGAAATTCTATCTTCTTTTCTTACTTTACTTCTTCACTTTTCAATATACTGATTACTTCTCAAAGCATACTCAATAAAACTGAAATTCTATCTTCTTTTCTTACTTTACTTCTTCACTTTTCAAAATACTCATTACTTCTCAAAGCATACTCCTTAAAACAGAAATTCTATCTTCTTTTCTTACTTTACTTCTTCACTTTTCTAAATACTTATTACTTCTCAAAGCATAATCCTAAAAACTGAAATTCTATCTTCTTTTCTTACTTTACTTCTTCACTTTTCTAAATACTCACTACTTCTCAAAGCATACTCCTTAAAACTGAAATTCTATCTTCTTTTCTTACTTTACTTCTTCACTTATCTAAATACTCGCTACTTCTAAAAGCATACTCCTTAAAACTGAAATTCTATCTTCTTTTCTTACTTTACTTCTTCACTTTTCTAAATACTAATACTTCTCAAAGCATACTCCTTAAAACAGAAATTCTATCTTCTTTTCTTACTTTACTTCTTCACTTTTCTAAATACTCATTACTTCTCAAAGCATACTCCTTAAAACTGAAATTCTATCTTCTTTTCTTACTTTACTTCTTCACTTTTATAAATACTTATTACTTCTCAAAGCATACTCCTTAAAACTGAAATTCTATCTTCTTTTCTTACTTTACTTCTTCACTTTTCTAAATACTCGCTACTTCTAAAAGCATACTCCTTAAAACTGAAATTCTATCTTCTTTTCTTACTTTACTTCTTCACTTTTCTAAATACTCATTACTTCTCAAAGCATACTCCTTAAAACAGAAATTCTATCTTCTTTTCTTACTTTACTTCTTCACTTTTCTAAATACTCACTACTTCTCAAAGCATACTCCTTAAAACTGAAATTCTATCTTCTTTTCTTACTTTACTTCTTCACTTTTCTAAATACTCATTACTTCTAAAAGCATACTCCTTAAAACTGAAATTCTATCTTCTTTTCTTACTTTACTTCTTCACTTTTCAATTTACTTACTTCTTTTTTCTCAAAGCATACTCCTTAAAACTGAAATTCTATCTTCTTTTCTTACTTTACTTCTTCACTTTTCAATATACTTACTTCTTTTATCTCAAAGCATACTCCTTAAAACTGAAATTCTATCTTCTTTTCTTACTTTACTTCTTCACTTTTCTAAATACTTATTACTTCTCAAAGCATACTCCTTAAAACTGAAATTCTATCTTCTTTTCTTACTTTACTTCTTCACTTATCTAAATACTCGCTACTTCTCAAAGCATACTCCTTAAAACAGAAATTCAATCTTCTTTTCTTACTTTACTTCTTCACTTTTCAAAATACTGATTACTTCTCAAAGCATACTCTTTAAAACTGAAATTCTATCTTCTTTTCTTACTTTACTTCTTCACTTTTCTAAATACTTAATACTTCTCAAAGCATACTCCTCTAAACTGAAATTCTATCTTCTTTTCTTTCTTTACTTCTTCACTTTTATAAATACTTATTACTTCTCAAAGCATACTCTTTAAAACTGAAATTCTATCTTCTTTTCTTACTTTACTTCTTCACTTTTCAATATACTGATTACTTCTCAAAGCATACTCAATAAAACTGAAATTCTATCTTCTTTTCTTACTTTACTTCTTCACTTTTCTAAATACTCACTACTTCTCAAAGCATACTCCTTAAAACTGAAATTCTATCTTCTTTTCTTACTTTACTTCTTCACTTTTCAATATACTGATTACTTCTCAAAGCATACTCCTTAAAACTGAAATTCTATCTTCTTTTCTTACTTTACTTCTTCACTTTTCTAAATACTTATTACTTCTCAAAGCATACTCTTTAAAACTGAAATTCTATCTTCTTTTCTTACTTTACTTCTTCACTTTTCAAAATACTTATTACTTCTCAAAGCATACTCCTTAAAACTGAAATTCTATCTTCTTTTCTTTCTTTACTTCTTCACTTTTATAAATACTTATTACTTCTCAAAGCATACTCTTTAAAACTGAAATTCTATCTTCTTTTCTTACTTTACTTCTTCACTTTTCTAAATACTCACTACTTCTCAAAGCATACTCCTTAAAACTGAAATTCTATCTTCTTTTCTTACTTTACTTCTTCACTTATCTAAATACTCGCTACTTCTAAAAGCATACTCCTTAAAACTGAAATTCTATCTTCTTTTCTTACTTTACTTCTTCACTTTTCAAAATACTCATTACTTCTCAAAGCATACTCCTTAAAACAGAAATTCTATCTTCTTTTCTTACTTTACTTCTTCACTTTTATAAATACTTATTACTTCTCAAAGCATACTCCTTTAAACTGAAATTCTATCTTCTTTTCTTACTTTACTTCTTCACTTTTCTAAATACTTATTACTTCTCAAAGCATACTCTTTAAAACTGAAATTCTATCTTCTTTTCTTACTTTACTTCTTCACTTTTCAAAATACTCATTACTTCTCAAAGCATACTCCTTAAAACTGAAATTCTATCTTCTTTTCTTACTTTACTTCTTCACTTTTCAAAATACTCACTACTTCTCAAAGCATACTCAATAAAACTGAAATTCAATCTTCTTTTCTTACTTTACTTCTTCACTTTTCTAAATACTTATTACTTCTCAAAGCATACTCCTTAAAACTGAAATTCTATCTTCTTTTCTTACTTTACTTCTTCACTTTTATAAAATACTTATTACTTCTCAAAGCATACTCCTTAAAACTGAAATTCTATCTTCTTTTCTTACTTTACTTCTTCACTTTTCAAAATACTCATTACTTCTCAAAGCATACTCCTTAAAACTGAAATTCTATCTTTTTTTCTTACTTTACTTCTTCACTTTTCTAAATACTTAATACTTCTCAAAACATACTCCTTTAAACTGAAATTCTATCTTCTTTTCTTACTTTACTTCTTCACTTTTCAAAATACTCATTACTTCTCAAAGCATACTCCTTAAAACAGAAATTCTATCTTCTTTTCTTACTTTACTTCTTCACTTTTCTAAATACTTATTACTTCTCAAAGCATACTCCTTAAAACTGAAATTCTATCTTCTTTTCTTACTTTACTTCTTCACTTTTCTAAATACTTATTACTTCTCAAAGCATACTCCTTAAAACAGAAATTCTATCTTCTTTTCTTACTTTACTTCTTCACTTTTCAAAATACTTAATACTTCTCAAAGCATACTCCTTAAAACTGAAATTATATCTTCTTTTCTTACTTTACTTCTTCACTTTTCAATATACTTATTACTTCTCAAAGCATAAACCTTAAAGCTTAAATTCTATCTTCTTTTCTTACTTTACTTCTTCACTTTTCAAAATACTTAATACTTCTCAAAGCATACTCCTTAAAACTGAAATTCTATCTTCTTTTCTTACTTTACTTCTTCACTTTTCAAAATACTCACTACTTCTCAAAGCATACTCAATAAAACTGAAATTCTATCTTCTTTTCTTACTTTACTTCTTCACTTTTCTAAATACTCATTACTTCTCAAAGCATACTCCTTAAAACTGAAATTCTATCTTCTTTTCTTACTTTACTTCTTCACTTTTCTAAATACTCGCTACTTCTAAAAGCATACTCCTTAAAACTGAAATTCTATCTTCTTTTCTTACTTTACTTCTTCACTTTTCAAAATACTTACTTCTTTTGACTCAAAGCATACTCAGTAAAACTGAAATTCTATCTTCTTTTCTTACTTTACTTCTTCACTTTTCAATATACTTACTTCTTTTATCTCAAAGCATACTCCTTAAAACAGAAATTCTATCTTCTTTTCTTTCTTTACTTCTTCACTTTTCTAAATACTTATTACTTCTCAAAGCATACTCCTTAAAACTGAAATTCTATCTTCTTTTCTTACTTTACTTCTTCACTTTTCAAAATACTCATTACTTCTAAAAGCATACTCCTTAAAACTGAAATTCTATCTTCTTTTCTTACTTTACTTCTTCACTTTTCAAAATACTCATTACTTCTCAAAGCATACTCCTTAAAACAGAAATTCTATCTTCTTTTCTTACTTTACTTCTTCACTTTTCAAAATACTTACTTCTTTTATCTCAAAGCATACTCCTTAAAACTGAAATTCTATCTTCTTTTCTTACTTTACTTCTTCACTTTTCTAAATACTCACTACTTCTCAAAGCATACTCCTTAAAACTGAAATTCTATCTTCTTTTCTTACTTTACTTCTTCACTTTTCTAAATACTTATTACTTCTCAAAGCATACTCTTTAAAACTGAAATTCTATCTTCTTTTCTTACTTTACTTCTTCACTTTTCAATATACTGATTACTTCTCAAAGCATACTCAATAAAACTGAAATTCTATCTTCTTTTCTTACTTTACTTCTTCACTTTTCAAAATACTCATTACTTCTCAAAGCATACTCCTTAAAACAGAAATTCTATCTTCTTTTCTTACTTTACTTCTTCACTTTTCAAAATACTTATTACTTCTCAAAGCATAATCCTAAAAACAGAAATTCTATCTTCTTTTCTTACTTTACTTCTTCACTTTTCTAAATACTTATTACTTCTCAAAGCATACTCCTTAAAACAGAAATTCTATCTTCTTTTCTTACTTTACTTCTTCACTTTTCTAAATACTTAATACTTCTCAAAACATACTCCTTTAAACTGAAATTCTATCTTCTTTTCTTACTTTACTTCTTCACTTTTCTAAATACTCATTACTTCTCAAAGCATACTCCTTAAAACTGAAATTCTATCTTCTTTTCTTACTTTACTTCTTCACTTTTCAAAATACTCATTACTTCTAAAAGCATACTCCTTAAAACTGAAATTCTATCTTCTTTTCTTACTTTACTTCTTCACTTTTCAAAATACTCATTACTTCTCAAAGCATACTCCTTAAAACAGAAATTCTATCTTCTTTTCTTACTTTACTTCTTCACTTTTATAAATACTTATTACTTCTCAAAGCATACTCCTTTAAACTGAAATTCTATCTTCTTTTCTTACTTTACTTCTTCACTTTTCTAAATACTTATTACTTCTCAAAGCATACTCTTTAAAACTGAAATTCTATCTTCTTTTCTTACTTTACTTCTTCACTTTTCAAAATACTCATTACTTCTCAAAGCATACTCCTTAAAACTGAAATTCTATCTTCTTTTCTTACTTTACTTCTTCACTTTTCAAAATACTCACTACTTCTCAAAGCATACTCAATAAAACTGAAATTCAATCTTCTTTTCTTACTTTACTTCTTCACTTTTCTAAATACTTATTACTTCTCAAAGCATACTCCTTAAAACTGAAATTCTATCTTCTTTTCTTACTTTACTTCTTCACTTTTATAAAATACTTATTACTTCTCAAAGCATACTCCTTAAAACTGAAATTCTATCTTCTTTTCTTACTTTACTTCTTCACTTTTCAAAATACTCATTACTTCTCAAAGCATACTCCTTAAAACTGAAATTCTATCTTTTTTTCTTACTTTACTTCTTCACTTTTCTAAATACTTAATACTTCTCAAAACATACTCCTTTAAACTGAAATTCTATCTTCTTTTCTTACTTTACTTCTTCGCTTTTCAATATACTCATTACTTCTCAAAGCATACTCCTTAAAACAGAAATTCAATCTTCTTTTCTTACTTTACTTCTTCACTTTTCTAAATACTTATTACTTCTCAAAGCATACTCCTTAAAACTGAAATTCTATCTTCTTTTCTTACTTTACTTCTTCACTTTTCTAAATACTTATTACTTCTCAAAGCATACTCCTTAAAACAGAAATTCTATCTTCTTTTCTTACTTTACTTCTTCACTTTTCAAAATACTTAATACTTCTCAAAGCATACTCCTTAAAACTGAAATTATATCTTCTTTTCTTACTTTACTTCTTCACTTTTCAATATACTTATTACTTCTCAAAGCATAAACCTTAAAGCTTAAATTCGATCTTCTTTTCTTACTTTACTTCTCCACTTTTCTAAATACTTATTACTTCTCAAAGCATACTCCTTAAAACAGAAATTCTATCTTCTTTTCTTACTTTACTTCTTCACTTTTCTAAATACTTATTACTTCTCAAAGCATACTCCTTAAAACTGAAATTCTATCTTCTTTTCTTACTTTACTTCTTCACTTTTCTAAATACTTATTACTTCTCAAAGCATACTCCTTAAAACTGAAATTCTATCTTCTTTTCTTACTTTACTTCTTCACTTTTCTAAATACTCGCTACTTCTAAAAGCATACTCCTTAAAACTGAAATTCTATCTTCTTTTCTTACTTTACTTCTTCACTTTTCAAAATACTTACTTCTTTTGACTCAAAGCATACTCAGTAAAACTGAAATTCTATCTTCTTTTCTTACTTTACTTCTTCACTTTTCAATATACTTACTTCTTTTATCTCAAAGCATACTCCTTAAAACAGAAATTCTATCTTCTTTTCTTACTTTACTTCTTCACTTTTCTAAATACTTATTACTTCTCAAAGCATACTCCTTAAAACTGAAATTCTATCTTCTTTTCTTACTTTACTTCTTCACTTTTCAAAATACTCATTACTTCTAAAAGCATACTCCTTAAAACTGAAATTCTATCTTCTTTTCTTACTTTACTTCTTCACTTTTCAAAATACTCATTACTTCTCAAAGCATACTCCTTAAAACAGAAATTCTATCTTCTTTTCTTACTTTACTTCTTCACTTTTCAAAATACTTACTTCTTTTATCTCAAAGCATACTCCTTAAAACTGAAATTCTATCTTCTTTTCTTACTTTACTTCTTCACTTTTCTAAATACTCATTACTTCTCAAAGCATACTCCTTAAAACAGAAATTCTATCTTCTTTTCTTACTTTACTTCTTCACTTTTATAAATACTTATTACTTCTCAAAGCATACTCTTTAAAACTGAAATTCTATCTTCTTTTCTTACTTTACTTCTTCACTTTTCAATATACTGATTACTTCTCAAAGCATACTCAATAAAACTGAAATTCTATCTTCTTTTCTTACTTTACTTCTTCACTTTTCAAAATACTCATTACTTCTCAAAGCATACTCCTTAAAACAGAAATTCTATCTTCTTTTCTTACTTTACTTCTTCACTTTTCAAAATACTTATTACTTCTCAAAGCATAATCCTAAAAACAGAAATTCTATCTTCTTTTCTTACTTTACTTCTTCACTTTTCTAAATACTTATTACTTCTCAAAGCATACTCCTTAAAACAGAAATTCTATCTTCTTTTCTTACTTTACTTCTTCACTTTTCTAAATACTCACTACTTCTCAAAGCATACTCCTTAAAACTGAAATTCTATCTTCTTTTCTTACTTTACTTCTTCACTTTTCTAAATACTTATTACTTCTCAAAGCATACTCTTTTAAAACTGAAATTCTATCTTCTTTTCTTACTTTACTTCTTCACTTTTCAAAATACTCATTACTTCTCAAAGCATACTCCTTAAAACAGAAATTCTATCTTCTTTTCTTACTTTACTTCTTCACTTTTCTAAATACTTATTACTTCTCAAAGCATACTCCTTAAAACTGAAATTCTATCTTCTTTTCTTACTTTACTTCTTCACTTTTCAAAATACTCATTACTTCTCAAAGCATACTCCTTAAAACTGAAATTCTATCTTTTTTTCTTACTTTACTTCTTCACTTTTCAAAATACTCACTACTTCTCAAAGCATACTCCTTAAAACTGAAATTCTATCTTCTTTTCTTACTTTACTTCTTCACTTTTCTAAATACTAATACTTCTCAAAGCATACTCCTTAAAACAGAAATTCTATCTTCTTTTCTTACTTTACTTCTTCACTTTTCTAAATACTCGCTACTTCTAAAAGCATACTCCTTAAAACTGAAATTCTATCTTCTTTTCTTACTTTACTTCTTCACTTTTATAAAATACTTATTACTTCTCAAAGCATACTCCTTAAAACTGAAATTCTATCTTCTTTTCTTACTTTACTTCTTCACTTTTCTAAATACTTATTACTTCTCAAAGCATACTCTTTAAAACTGAAATTCTATCTTCTTTTCTTACTTTACTTCTTCACTTTTCAAAATACTCATTACTTCTCAAAGCATACTCCTTAAAACTGAAATTCTATCTTCTTTTCTTACTTTACTTCTTCACTTTTCTAAATACTTATTACTTCTCAAAGCATACTCTTTAAAACTGAAATTCTATCTTCTTTTCTTACTTTACTTCTTCACTTTTCAAAATACTCATTACTTCTCAAAGCATACTCCTTAAAACAGAAATTCTATCTTCTTTTCTTACTTTACTTCTTCACTTTTCTAAATACTTATTACTTCTCAAAGCATACTCTTTAAAACTGAAATTCTATCTTCTTTTCTTACTTTACTTCTTCACTTTTCTAAATACTCACTACTTCTCAAAGCATACTCCTTAAAACTGAAATTCTATCTTCTTTTCTTACTTTACTTCTTCACTTTTCTAAATACTCGCTACTTCTAAAAGCATACTCCTTAAAACTGAAATTCTATCTTCTTTTCTTACTTTACTTCTTCACTTTTCAAAATACTCATTACTTCTCAAAGCATACTCCTTAAAACTGAAATTCTATCTTCTTTTCTTACTTTACTTCTTCACTTTTATAAATACTTATTACTTCTCAAAGCATACTCCTTTAAACTGAAATTCTATCTTCTTTTCTTACTTTACTTCTTCACTTTTCTAAATACTCATTACTTCTCAAAGCATACTCCTTAAAACTGAAATTCTATCTTCTTTTCTTACTTTACTTCTTCACTTTTCAATTTACTTACTTCTTTTTTCTCAAAGCATACTCCTTAAAACTGAAATTCTATCTTCTTTTCTTACTTTACTTCTTCACTTTTCAAAATACTCATTACTTCTCAAAGCATACTCCTTAAAACTGAAATTCTATCTTCTTTTCTTACTTTACTTCTTCACTTTTATAAATACTTATTACTTCTCAAAGCATACTCCTTTAAACTGAAATTCTATCTTCTTTTCTTACTTTACTTCTTCACTTTTCAATATACTGATTACTTCTCAAAGCATACTCAATAAAACTGAAATTCTATCTTCTTTTCTTACTTTACTTCTTCACTTTTCAAAATACTCATTACTTCTCAAAGCATACTCCTTAAAACAGAAATTCTATCTTCTTTTCTTACTTTACTTCTTCACTTTTCAAAATACTCACTACTTCTCAAAGCATACTCCTTAAAACTGAAATTCTATCTTTTTTTCTTACTTTACTTCTTCACTTTTCAATTTACTTACTTCTTTTTTCTCAAAGCATACTCCTTAAAACTGAAATTCTATCTTCTTTTCTTACTTTACTTCTTCACTTTTCTAAATACTTATTACTTCTCAAAGCATACTCCTTAAAACTGAAATTCTATCTTCTTTTCTTACTTTACTTCTTCACTTTTCAAAATACTCATTACTTCTCAAAGCATACTCCTTAAAACAGAAATTCAATCTTCTTTTCTTACTTTACTTCTTCACTTTTCAATATACTTATTACTTCTCAAAGCATACTCCTTTAAACTGAAATTCGATCTTCTTTTCTTACTTTACTTCTCCACTTTTCTAAATACTTATTACTTCTCAAAGCATACTCCTTAAAACAGAAATTCTATCTTCTTTTCTTACTTTACTTCTTCACTTTTCTAAATACTTATTACTTCTCAAAGCATACTCCTTAAAACTGAAATTCTATCTTCTTTTCTTACTTTACTTCTTCACTTTTCTAAATACTTATTACTTCTCAAAGCATACTCAATAAAACTGAAATTCTATCTTCTTTTCTTACTTTACTTCTTCACTTTTCAAAATACTTAATACTTCTCAAAGCATACTCCTTAAAACTGAAATTCTATCTTCTTTTCTTACTTTACTTCTTCACTTTTCAAAATACTTATTACTTCTCAAAGCATACTCAATAAAACTGAAATTCTATCTTCTTTTCTTACTTTACTTCTTCACTTTTCTAAATACTCATTACTTCTCAAAGCATACTCCTTTAAACTGAAATTCTATCTTCTTTTCTTACTTTACTTCTTCACTTTTCAAAATACTTATTACTTCTCAAAGCATACTCAATAAAACTGAAATTCTATCTTCTTTTCTTACTTTACTTCTTCACTTTTCAAAATACTTATTACTTCTCAAAGCATACTCCTTAAAACTGAAATTCTATCTTCTTTTCTTACTTTACTTCTTCACTTTTCTAAATACTCATTACTTCTCAAAGCATACTCCTTAAAACTGAAATTCTATCTTCTTTTCTTACTTTACTTCTTCACTTTTCTAAATACTTATTACTTCTCAAAACATACTCCTTAAAACTGAAATTCTATCTTCTTTTCTTACTTTACTTCTTCACTTTTCAAAATACTTATTACTTCTCAAAGCATACTCAATAAAACTGAAATTCTATCTTCTTTTCTTACTTTACTTCTTCACTTTTCAAAATACTCATTACTTCTCAAAGCATACTCCTTAAAACTGAAATTCTATCTTCTTTTCTTACTTTACTTCTTCACTTTTCAAAATACTTATTACTTCTCAAAGCATACTCAATAAAACTGAAATTCTATCTTCTTTTCTTACTTTACTTCTTCACTTTTCAAAATACTTAATACTTCTCAAAGCATACTCCTTAAAACTGAAATTCTATCTTCTTTTCTTACTTTACTTCTTCACTTTTCAAAATACTTATTACTTCTCAAAGCATACTCCTTAAAACAGAAATTCAATCTTCTTTTCTTACTTTACTTCTTCACTTTTCAATATACTTATTACTTCTCAAAGCATACTCCTTTAAACTGAAATTCTATCTTCTTTTCTTACTTTACTTCTCCACTTTTCTAAATACTTAGTACTTCTCAAAGCATACTCAATAAAACTGAAATTCTATCTTCTTTTCTTACTTTACTTCTTCACTTTTATAAATACTTATTACTTCTCAAAGCATACTCTTTAAAACTGAAATTCTATCTTCTTTTCTTACTTTACTTCTTCACTTTTATAAATACTTATTACTTCTCAAAGCATACTCCTTTAAACTGAAATTCTATCTTCTTTTCTTACTTTACTTCTTCACTTTTCAATATACTGATTACTTCTCAAAGCATACTCCTTAAAACTGAAATTCTATCTTCTTTTCTTACTTTACTTCTTCACTTTTCAAAATACTTATTACTTCTCAAAGCATAATCCTAAAAACTGAAATTCTATCTTCTTTTCTTACTTTACTTCTTCACTTTTCTAAATACTCACTACTTCTCAAAGCATACTCCTTAAAACTGAAATTCTATCTTCTTTTCTTACTTTACTTCTTCACTTTTCTAAATACTCGCTACTTCTCAAAGCATACTCCTTAAAACTGAAATTCTATCTTCTTTTCTTACTTTACTTCTTCACTTTTCTAAATACTCATTACTTCTCAAAGCATACTCAATAAAACAGAAATTCTATCTTCTTTTCTTACTTTACTTCTTCACTTTTCTAAATACTTATTACTTCTCAAAGCATACTCAATAAAACAGAAATTCTATCTTCTTTTCTTACTTTACTTCTTCACTTTTCAATATACTGATTACTTCTCAAAGCATACTCCTTAAAACTGAAATTCTATCTTCTTTTCTTACTTTACTTCTTCACTTTTCAAAATACTAATACTTCTCAAAGCATACTCCTTAAAACAGAAATTCTATCTTCTTTTCTTACTTTACTTCTTCACTTTTCTAAATACTCGCTACTTCTAAAAGCATACTCCTTAAAACTGAAATTCTATCTTCTTTTCTTACTTTACTTCTTCACTTTTCTAAATACTTATTACTTCTCAAAGCATACTCCTTAAAACAGAAATTCTATCTTCTTTTCTTACTTTACTTCTTCACTTTTCTAAATACTTATTACTTCTCAAAGCATAATCCTAAAAACTGAAATTCTATCTTCTTTTCTTACTTTACTTCTTCACTTTTCTAAATACTCACTACTTCTCAAAGCATACTCCTTAAAACTGAAATTCTATCTTCTTTTCTTACTTTACTTCTTCACTTTTCTAAATACTCGCTACTTCTAAAAGCATACTCCTTAAAACTGAAATTCTATCTTCTTTTCTTACTTTACTTCTTCACTTTTCAAAATACTCATTACTTCTCAAAGCATACTCCTTAAAACAGAAATTCTATCTTCTTTTCTTACTTTACTTCTTCACTTTTATAAATACTTATTACTTCTCAAAGCATACTCCTTTAAACTGAAATTCTATCTTCTTTTCTTACTTTACTTCTTCACTTTTCTAAATACTCATTACTTCTCAAAGCATACTCCTTAAAACTGAAATTCTATCTTCTTTTCTTACTTTACTTCTTCACTTTTCAAAATACTAATACTTCTCAAAGCATACTCCTTAAAACAGAAATTCTATCTTCTTTTCTTACTTTACTTCTTCACTTTTCTAAATACTCGCTACTTCTAAAAGCATACTCCTTAAAACTGAAATTCTATCTTCTTTTCTTACTTTACTTCTTCACTTTTCAAAATACTCATTACTTCTCAAAGCATACTCCTTAAAACAGAAATTCAATCTTCTTTTCTTACTTTACTTCTTCACTTTTCTAAATACTTATTACTTCTCAAAGCATACTCCTTAAAACAGAAATTCTATCTTCTTTTCTTACTTTACTTCTTCACTTTTCAAAATACTCATTACTTCTCAAAGCATACTCCTTAAAACAGAAATTCTATCTTCTTTTCTTACTTTACTTCTTCACTTTATAAATACTTATTACTTCTCAAAGCATACTCCTTTAAACTGAAATTCTATCTTCTTTTCTTACTTTACTTCTTCACTTTTCTAAATACTTATTACTTCTCAAAGCATACTCCTTAAAACTGAAATTCTATCTTCTTTTCTTACTTTACTTCTTCACTTTTCAAAATACTCATTACTTCTCAAAGCATACTCAATAAAACTGAAATTCTATCTTCTTTTCTTACTTTACTTCTTCACTTTTCAAAATACTCATTACTTCTCAAAGCATACTCCTTAAAACAGAAATTCTATCTTCTTTTCTTACTTTACTTCTTCACTTTTCAATTTACTTACTTCTTTTTTCTCAAAGCATACTCCTTAAAACTGAAATTCTATCTTCTTTTCTTACTTTACTTCTTCACTTTTCAAAATACTTATTACTTCTCAAAGCATACTCAATAAAACTGAAATTCTATCTTCTTTTCTTACTTTACTTCTTCACTTTTCTAAATACTTATTACTTCTCAAAGCATACTCTTTAAAACTGAAATTCTATCTTCTTTTCTTACTTTACTTCTTCACTTTTCTAAATACTCGCTACTTCTAAAAGCATACTCCTTAAAACTGAAATTCTATCTTCTTTTCTTACTTTACTTCTTCACTTTTCAAAATACTTATTACTTCTCAAAGCATACTCAATAAAACTGAAATTCTATCTTCTTTTCTTACTTTACTTCTTCACTTTTCAAAATACTCATTACTTCTCAAAGCATACTCCTTAAAACTGAAATTCTATCTTCTTTTCTTACTTTACTTCTTCACTTTTCAAAATACTCATTACTTCTCAAAGCATACTCAATAAAACTGAAATTCTATCTTCTTTTCTTACTTTACTTCTTCACTTTTCTAAATACTTATTACTTCTCAAAGCATACTCCTTAAAACAGAAATTCTATCTTCTTTTCTTACTTTACTTCTTCACTTTTCAAAATACTTATTACTTCTCAAAGCATACTCAATAAAACTGAAATTCTATCTTCTTTTCTTACTTTACTTCTTCACTTTTCTAAATACTAATACTTCTCAAAGCATACTCCTTAAAACAGAAATTCTATCTTCTTTTCTTACTTTACTTCTTCACTTTTCTAAATACTAATACTTCTCAAAGCATACTCCTTAAAACAGAAATTCTATCTTCTTTTCTTACTTTACTTCTTCACTTTTCTAAATACTCGCTACTTCTAAAAGCATACTCCTTAAAACTGAAATTCTATCTTCTTTTCTTACTTTACTTCTTCACTTTTCTAAATACTTATTACTTCTCAAAGCATACTCCTTAAAACTGAAATTCTATCTTCTTTTCTTACTTTACTTCTTCACTTTTCAAAATACTCATTACTTCTCAAAGCATACTCCTTAAAACAGAAATTCTATCTTCTTTTCTTACTTTACTTCTTCACTTTTCTAAATACTTATTACTTCTCAAAGCATAATCCTAAAAACTGAAATTCTATCTTCTTTTCTTACTTTACTTCTTCACTTTTCTAAATACTCACTACTTCTCAAAGCATACTCCTTAAAACTGAAATTCTATCTTCTTTTCTTACTTTACTTCTTCACTTTTCTAAATACTCGCTACTTCTAAAAGCATACTCCTTAAAACTGAAATTCTATCTTCTTTTCTTACTTTACTTCTTCACTTTTCAAAATACTGATTACTTCTCAAAGCATACTCCTTTAAACTGAAATTCTATCTTCTTTTCTTACTTTACTTCTTCACTTTTCTAAATACTCATTACTTCTCAAAGCATACTCCTTAAAACTGAAATTCTATCTTCTTTTCTTACTTTACTTCTTCACTTTTCAATTTACTTATTACTTCTCAAAGCATACTCCTTAAAACAGAAATTCTATCTTCTTTTCTTACTTTACTTCTTCACTTTTCTAAATACTTATTACTTCTCAAAGCTTACTCCTTAAAACTGAAATTCTATCTTCTTTTCTTACTTTACTTCTTCACTTTTCAAAATACTCATTACTTCTCAAAGCATACTCCTTAAAACAGAAATTCAATCTTCTTTTCTTACTTTACTTCTTCACTTTTCTAAATACTTATTACTTCTCAAAGCATACTCCTTAAAACAGAAATTCTATCTTCTTTTCTTACTTTACTTCTTCACTTTTCAAAATACTCATTACTTCTCAAAGCATACTCAATAAAACTGAAATTCTATCTTCTTTTCTTACTTTACTTCTTCACTTTTCAAAATACTAATACTTCTCAAAGCATACTCAATAAAACTGAAATTCTATCTTCTTTTCTTACTTTACTTCTTCACTTTTCAAAATACTTAATACTTCTCAAAGCATACTCCTTAAAACTGAAATTCTATCTTCTTTTCTTACTTTACTTCTTCACTTTTCAAAATACTCATTACTTCTCAAAGCATACTCCTTAAAACAGAAATTCTATCTTCTTTTCTTACTTTACTTCTTCACTTTTCTAAATACTTATTACTTCTCAAAGCATACTCCTTAAAACAGAAATTCTATCTTCTTTTCTTACTTTACTTCTTCACTTTTCAAAATACTCATTACTTCTCAAAGCATACTCCTTAAAACAGAAATTCTATCTTCTTTTCTTACTTTACTTCTTCACTTTTCTAAATACTTATTACTTCTCAAAGCATACTCCTTAAAACTGAAATTCTATCTTCTTTTCTTACCTTACTTCTTCACTTTTCTAAATACTCATTACTTCTCAAAGCATACTCCTTAAAACTGAAATTCTATCTTCTTTTCTTACTTTACTTCTTCACTTTTCAAAATACTTATTACTTCTCAAAGCATACTCAATAAAACTGAAATTCTATCTTCTTTTCTTACTTTACTTCTTCACTTTTCTAAATACTCATTACTTCTCAAAGCATACTCCTTAAAACTGAAATTCTATCTTCTTTTCTTACTTTACTTCTTCACTTTTCTAAATACTTAATACTTCTCAAAGCATACTCCTTAAAACTGAAATTCTATCTTCTTTTCTTACTTTACTTCTTCACTTTTCAAAATACTCATTACTTCTCAAAGCATACTCAATAAAACTGAAATTCTATCTTCTTTTCTTACTTTACTTCTTCACTTTTCAAAAGACTTATTACTTCTCAAAGCATACTCCTTAAAACAGAAATTCTATCTTCTTTTCTTACTTTACTTCTTCACTTTTCTAAATACTCATTACTTCTCAAAGCATACTCCTTAAAACTGAAATTCTATCTTCTTTTCTTACTTTACTTCTTCACTTTTCAAAATACTTAATACTTCTCAAAGCATACTCCTTAAATCTGAAATTATATCTTCTTTTCTTACTTTACTTCTTCACTTTTCAAAATACTCATTACTTCTCAAAGCATACTCCTTTAAACTGAAATTCTATCTTCTTTTCTTACTTTACTTCTTCACTTTTCTAAATACTTATTACTTCTCAAAACATACTCCTTAAAACTGAAATTCTATCTTCTTTTCTTACTTTACTTCTTCACTTTTCAAAATACTTATTACTTCTCAAAGCATACTCAATAAAACTGAAATTCTATCTTCTTTTCTTACTTTACTTCTTCACTTTTCAAAATACTCATTACTTCTCAAAGCATACTCCTTAAAACTGAAATTCTATCTTCTTTTCTTACTTTACTTCTTCACTTTTCAAAATACTTATTACTTCTCAAAGCATACTCAATAAAACTGAAATTCTATCTTCTTTTCTTACTTTACTTCTTCACTTTTCAAAATACTTAATACTTCTCAAAGCATACTCCTTAAAACTGAAATTCTATCTTCTTTTCTTACTTTACTTCTTCACTTTTCAAAATACTTATTACTTCTCAAAGCATACTCCTTAAAACAGAAATTCAATCTTCTTTTCTTACTTTACTTCTTCACTTTTCAATATACTTATTACTTCTCAAAGCATACTCCTTTAAACTGAAATTCTATCTTCTTTTCTTACTTTACTTCTCCACTTTTCTAAATACTTAGTACTTCTCAAAGCATACTCAATAAAACTGAAATTCTATCTTCTTTTCTTACTTTACTTCTTCACTTTTCAAAATACTCATTACTTCTCAAAGCATACTCCTTAAAACTGAAATTCTATCTTCTTTTCTTACTTTACTTCTTCACTTTTCAATATACTGATTACTTCTCAAAGCATACTCCTTTAAACTGAAATTCTATCTTCTTTTCTTACTTTACTTCTTCACTTTTCAATATACTGATTACTTCTCAAAGCATACACCTTAAAACTGAAATTCTATCTTCTTTTCTTACTTTACTTCTTCACTTTTCAAAATACTCATTACTTCTCAAAGCATACTCCTTAAAACAGAAATTCTATCTTCTTTTCTTACTTTACTTCTTCACTTTTCTAAATACTTATTACTTCTCAAAGCATACTCCTTAAAACTGAAATTCTATCTTCTTTTCTTACCTTACTTCTTCACTTTTCTAAATACTCATTACTTCTCAAAGCATACACCTTAAAACTGAAATTCTATCTTCTTTTCTTACTTTACTTCTTCACTTTTCAAAATACTTATTACTTCTCAAAGCATACTCAATAAAACTGAAATTCTATCTTCTTTTCTTACTTTACTTCTTCACTTTTCTAAATACTCATTACTTCTCAAAGCATACTCCTTAAAACTGAAATTCTATCTTCTTTTCTTACTTTACTTCTTCACTTTTCAATATACTTACTTCTTTTATCTAAAAGCATACTCAGTAAAACTGAAATTCTATCTTCTTTTCTTACTTTACTTCTTCACTTTTCTAAATACTCGCTACTTCTCAAAACATACTCCTTAAAACTGAAATTCTATCTTTTTTTCTTACCTTACTTCTTCACTTTTCTAAATACTTATTACTTCTCAAAGCATACTCCTTAAAACTGAAATTCTATCTTCTTTTCTTACTTTACTTCTTCACTTTTCAATATACTCACTACTTCTCAAAGCATACTCCTTTAAACTGAAATTCTATCTTCTTTTCTTACTTTACTTCTTCATTTTTCTAAATACTTATTACTTCTCAAAGCATACTCCTTAAATCTGAAATTCTATCTTCTTTTCTTACTTTACTTCTTCACTTTTCAAAATACTCATTACTTCTCAAAGCATACTCCTTTAAACTGAAATTCTATCTTCTTTTCTTACTTTACTTCTTCACTTTTCTAAATACTTATTACTTCTCAAAACATACTCCTTAAAACTGAAATTCTATCTTCTTTTCTTACCTTACTTCTTCACTTTTCTAAATACTTATTACTTCTCAAAGCATACTCCTTAAAACTGAAATTCTATCTTCTTTTCTTACTTTACTTCTTCACTTTTCAATATACTCACTACTTCTCAAAGCATACTCCTTTAAACTGAAATTCTATCTTCTTTTCTTACTTTACTTCTTCATTTTTCTAAATACTTATTACTTCTCAAAGCATACTCCTTAAATCTGAAATTCTATCTTCTTTTCTTACTTTACTTCTTCACTTTTCTAAATACTTATTACTTCTCAAAGCATACTCCTTAAAACTGAAATTCTATCTTCTTTTCTTACTTTACTTCTTCACTTTTCAATATACTCACTACTTCTCAAAGCATAATCCGTAAAACTGAAATTCTATCTCCTTTTCTTACTTTACTTCTTCACTTTTCTAAATACTTATTACTTCTCAAAGCATACTCCTTAAAACTGAAATTCTATCTTCTTTTCTTCACTTTTCAATATACTCACTACTTCTCAAAGCATACTCCTTAAAACTGAAATTCTATCTTCTTTTCTTACTTTACTTCTTCACTTTTCTAAATACTTATTACTTCTCAAAGCATACTCAATAAAACTGAAATTCTATCTTCTTTTCTTACTTTACTTCTTCACTTTTCAATTTACTTATTACTTCTCAAAGCATACTCCTTAAAACTGAAATTCTATCTTCTTTTCTTACCTTACTTCTTCACTTTTCAAAATACTAATACTTCTCAAAGCATACTCCTTAAAACTGAAATTCTATCTCCTTTTCTTACTTTACTTCTTCACTTTTCTAAATACTTATTACTTCTCAAAGCATACTCCTTTAAACTGAAATTCTATCTTCTTTTCTTACTTTACTTCTTCACTTTTCTAAATACTCATTACTTCTCAAAGCATACTCCTTAAAACTGAAATTCTATCTTCTTTTCTTACTTTACTTCTTCACTTTTCAAAATACTCATTACTTCTCAAAGCATAATCCTTAAAACTAAAATTCTATCTTCTTTTCTTACTTTACTTCTTCACTTTTACAAAATACTTATTACTTCTCAAAGCATACTCCTTAAAACTGAAATTCTATCTTCTTTTCTTACTTTACTTCTTCACTTTTCAAAATACTCATTACTTCTCAAAGCATACTCCTTAAAACAGAAATTCAATCTTCTTTTCTTACTTTACTTCTTCACTTTTCTAAATACTTATTACTTCTCAAAGCATACTCCTTAAAACAGAAATTCTATCTTCTTTTCTTACTTTACTTCTTCACTTTTCTAAATACTCATTACTTCTCAAAGCATACTCCTTAAAACTGAAATTCTATCTTCTTTTCTTACTTTACTTCTTCACTTTTCAAAATACTTATTACTTCTCAAAGCATACTCAATAAAACTGAAATTCTATCTTCTTTTCTTACTTTACTTCTTCACTTTTCTAAATACTCATTACTTCTCAAAGCATACTCCTTAAAACTGAAATTCTATCTTCTTTTCTTACTTTACTTCTTCACTTTTCTAAATACTTAATACTTCTCAAAGCATACTCCTTAAAACTGAAATTCTATCTTCTTTTCTTACTTTACTTCTTCACTTTTCAAAATACTCATTACTTCTCAAAGCATACTCAATAAAACTGAAATTCTATCTTCTTTTCTTACTTTACTTCTTCACTTTTCAAAAGACTTATTACTTCTCAAAGCATACTCCTTAAAACAGAAATTCTATCTTCTTTTCTTACTTTACTTCTTCACTTTTCTAAATACTCATTACTTCTCAAAGCATACTCCTTAAAACTGAAATTCTATCTTCTTTTCTTACTTTACTTCTTCACTTTTCAAAATACTTAATACTTCTCAAAGCATACTCCTTAAATCTGAAATTATATCTTCTTTTCTTACTTTACTTCTTCACTTTTCAAAATACTCATTACTTCTCAAAGCATACTCCTTTAAACTGAAATTCTATCTTCTTTTCTTACTTTACTTCTTCACTTTTCTAAATACTTATTACTTCTCAAAACATACTCCTTAAAACTGAAATTCTATCTTCTTTTCTTACCTTACTTCTTCACTTTTCTAAATACTTATTACTTCTCAAAGCATACTCCTTAAAACTGAAATTCTATCTTCTTTTCTTACTTTACTTCTTCACTTTTCAAAATACTTAATACTTCTCAAAGCATACTCCTTAAAACAGAAATTCAATCTTCTTTTCTTACTTTACTTCTTCACTTTTCAAAATACTTATTACTTCTCAAAGCATACTCAATAAAACTGAAATTCTATCTTCTTTTCTTACTTTACTTCTTCACTTTTCAAAATAATCATTACTTCTCAAAGCATACTCCTTAAAACAGAAACTCTATCTTCTTTTCTTACTTTACTTCTTCACTTTTCAAAATACTTAATACTTCTCAAAGCATACTCCTTAAAACTGAAATTCTATCTTCTTTTCTTACTTTACTTCTTCACTTTTCAAAATACTTATTACTTCTCAAAGCATACTCAATAAAACTGAAATTCTATCTTCTTTTCTTACTTTACTTCTTAATTTTCTAAATACTCATTACTTCTCAAAGCATACTCCTTAAAACTGAAATTCTATCTTCTTTTCTTACTTTACTTCTTCACTTTTCAAAATACTCATTACTTCTCAAAGCATACTCCTTAAAACAGAAATTCTATCTTCTTTTCTTACTTTACTTCTTCACTTTTCTAAATACTTATTACTTCTCAAAGCATACTCCTTAAAACTGAAATTCTATCTTCTTTTCTTACTTTACTTCTTCACTTTTCAAAATACTTATTACTTCTCAAAGCATACTCAATAAAACTGAAATTCTATCTTCTTTTCTTACTTTACTTCTTCACTTTTCTAAATACTTATTACTTCTCAAAGCATACTCCTTAAAACTGAAATTCTATCTTCTTTTCTTACTTTACTTCTTCACTTTTCAAAATACTTATTACTTCTCAAAGCATACTCAATAAAACTGAAATTCTATCTTCTTTTCTTACTTTACTTCTTCACTTTTCAAATACTCATTACTTCTCAAAGCATACTCCTTAAAACAGAAATTCTATCTTCTTTTCTTACTTTACTTCTTCACTTTTCAAAATACTCATTACTTCTCAAAGCATACTCCTTAAAACTGAAATTCTATCTTCTTTTCTTACTTTACTTCTTCACTTTTCAAAATACTCATTACTTCTCAAAGCATACTCCTTAAAACTGAAATTCTATCTTCTTTTCTTACTTTACTTCTTCACTTTTCAAAATACTCATTACTTCTCAAAGCATACACCTTAAAACTGAAATTCTATCTTCTTTTCTTACTTTACTTCTTCACTTTTCTAAATACTTATTACTTCTCAAAGCATACTCCTTAAAACAGAAATTCTATCTTCTTTTCTTACTTTACTTCTTCACTTTTCAAAATACTTAATACTTCTCAAAGCATACTCCTTAAAACTGAAATTCTATCTTCTTTTCTTACTTTACTTCTTCACTTTTCTAAATACTTATTACTTCTCAAAGCATACTCAATAAAACTGAAATTCTATCTTCTTTTCTTACTTTACTTCTTCACTTTTCAAAATACTCATTACTTCTCAAAGCATACTCCTTAAAACAGAAATTCTATCTTCTTTTCTTACTTTACTTCTTCACTTTTCAAAATACTCATTACTTCTCAAAGCATACTCCTTAAAACAGAAATTCAATCTTCTTTTCTTACTTTACTTCTTCACTTTTCAAAATACTCATTACTTCTCAAAGCATACTCCATTAAACTGAAATTCTATCTTTTTTTCTTACTTTACTTCTTCACTTTTCTAAATACTTATTACTTCTCAAAGCATACTCCTTTAAACTGAAATTCTATCTTCTTTTCTTACTTTACTTCTTCACTTTCTAAATACTTAATACTTCTCAAAGCATACTCCTTAAAACTGAAATTATATCTTTTTTTCTTACTTTACTTCTTCACTTTTCAATATACTTATTACTTCTCAAAGCATAAACCTTAAAGCTTAAATTATATCTTTTTTTCTTACTTTACTTCTTCACTTTTCTAAATACTTATTACTTCTCAAAGCATACTCCTTTAAACTGAAATTCTATCTTCTTTTCTTACTTTACTTCACACTTTTCAATATACTCACTACTTCTCAAAGCATACTCCTTAAAACTGAAATTCTATCTTCTTTTCTTACTTTACTTCTTTACTTTCAAAATACTCATTACTTCTCAAAGCATACTCCTTAAAACTGAAATTCTATCTTATCTTCTTACTTTACTTCTTCACTTTTCTAAATACTCGCTACTTCTCAAAGCATACTCCTTAAAACTGAAATTCTATCTTTTTTTTTACTTTACTTCTTCACTTTCTAAATACTTAATACTTCTCAAAGCATACTCCTTAAAACTGAAATTATATCTTTTTTTCTTACTTTACTTCTTCACTTTTCAAAATACTTAATACTTCTCAAAGCATACTCCTTAAAACTGAAATTCTATCTTCTTTTCTTACTTTACTTCACACTTTTCAATATACTCACTACTTCTCAAAGCATACTCCTTAAAACTGAAATTCTATCTTCTTTTCTTACTTTACTTCTTCACTTTTCTAAATACTCACTACTTCTCAAAGCATACTCCTTAAAACTGAAATTCTATCTTCTTTTCTTACTTT
>CAMPDV010003721.1:0-2500 GCA_946699065.1 Loxodes magnus
GAGAGTTGTCTTTTCTGTCTAACATACATGTGCGCCTGGATCCATTACGGCGAGAGAGGCGTGATGTATGGAAGAGCAGCACACTGTATGTGTTGTCTGGAGCACCAACTACGATCCATGAAACTTGCGGCATGTAATATGTAGGAGTATTCGTACCTATACCGCAGCAGGTCTCCAAGGTTAGCAGCCTCTAGTCAATAGGACAATGTAGGTAAGGGAAGTCGGCAAATTAGATCTGTAACTTCGGGAGAAAGATTGGCTCTGAGGGCCAGGCAGAAGTCTCCACTGGAGGGATTGTGTGACTTAATTTTCACGGAAGTGGGAGTTTTGTCGCCATGACCGAAGGTGGTCGGCCCTGCGGCGAATGGCCACCTCAGAACTGGAGCGGCAGGAGGAATCCGACTGTTTAATTAAAACAAAGCATTGTGAAGGTGATATGTTAACACAATGTGATTTCTGCCCAGTGCTCTGAATGTCAAGGTGATGAGATTCAACGAAGCGCGGGTAAACGGCGGGAGTAACTATGACTCTCTTAAGGTAGCCAAATGCCTCGTCATCTAATTAGTGACGTGCATGAATGGATTAACGAGATTCCTACTGTCCCTATCTACTACCTAGCGAAGCCACAGCCAAGGGAACGGGCTTGGCATGATCAGCGGGGAAAGAAGACCCTGTTGAGTTTGACTCTAGTCTGGCGCGTAGAGCGGCGTAGGAGGCGTAGAATAAGTGGGAGGCCGCGATCTTGAAATACCACTACTCTTAATGTCGCTTTACTTATCCTGTCATGCAGTAACTTTCTAGCAATGTAACTGGGTGGGAGAAACCGCCAGGTGGGGAGTTTGGCTGGGGCGGCACATCTGTTAAAAGATAACACAGGTGTCCTACGGCCAGCTCAGAGCGGACAGAAACCGCTCACAGACCAAAAGGGGAAAAGCTGGCTTCATTCAACCTCTCAGTGTCAGGATGAACTGGGAAACCATGGCCTATCGATCCTTTGCCTTTTACGAGTTTTAAGCCAGAGGTGTCAGAAAAATTACCACAGGGATAACTGGCTTGTGGCAGCCAAGCGTTCATAGCGACGTTGCTTTTTGATTCTTCGATGTCGGCTCTTCCTATCATTGTGAAGCAGAATTCACCAAGTGTCGGATTGTTCACCCGTCAAAAGGGAACGTGAGCTGGGTTTAGACCGTCGTGAGACAGGTTAGTTTTACCCTACTGATCACTGCGTCGCCACAGTAGTCCAACTCAGTACGAGAGGAACCGTTGGTCCAGATCTCTGGTATCGCCATTGGTTGAGCAGCCCGTGTGGCTACGCTACCATCTGCATAGATTATGACTGAACGCCTCTAAGTCAGAATCTAATCTGGGAGCGACGCCTTCTATCTACTTATGAAAACAATACTTTTTATATCCCCAAGCCCTCCCCATGTCTGTTAACAGAATAAGGACGGCTCATCACATACAAGTAGATAGGATAGATCCTTTGTAGACCACTAAGTATTGACCTGGGGTTGTACGCATGAGAGTAAGCTTGCCTTACGATCTGCTGAGACTCTTCCATGGTCACTCGATCTATCTCTTCTTTATCTCTCTGCTGGGGCATTACTCACTTAAATAACTAGTAGTACAAAATAGTACAATATATTACAAAATAGTATCTAGTTATAATGAGAAGTAGTACCTATTAGTACCTAGTTATACGAGAAAAAGTACCATATAGTACCTAGTTATACGAGAAGTTGTACCTAATAGTATCTCTTAGTACCTACTTGTAACGAGAAGTAGTACCTAAAAGTACCATAAGTACCTAGTCATAACGAGAAATAGTACCTAGTAGAACTTATTCGTACCGAGAAGTTGTACCTAGTCGTACCTAGTTGTACCTATTAGTACCTAGTTATAACGAGAAATAGTACTTATTAGTTTCCTATTCGTACCGAGTAGTAGTACCTAATAGTACCATAAGTACGTAGTTATAACGAGGAATAGTAGCTATTAGTACCTAATAGTACCTAGTTATAACGAGAAATAGTACCTAGTAGAACCTAGTCGTATCGAGTAGTAGTACCTAATAGTACCTAGTCGTACCTAGTCGTACCTAGTCGTACCTAGTCGTACCTTGTTGTACCTAATAGTACCTAGTTGTAACGAGAAATAGTACCTAATAGTACCTAGTTGTAACGAGAAATAGTACCTATTAGTACCTAGTTATAACGAGAAGTAGTACCTAATAATACCTAGTTATAACGAAAAGTAGTACCTATAAGTACCTAGTTGTACCGAGTATTAGTACCTAGTAGAACCCAGTCGTACCTTGAAATAGTACTTATTAGTACCTAGTAGTACCTTGTTGTACCTAATAGTACCTACTTATAACGAGAAATAGTACCTATTAGTACCTAGTCGTATCGAGTAGTAGTACCTAATAGTACCATAAGTACTTAGTTATAACGAGAAATAGTACCTATAAGTACCATAAGTACCTAGTCATAACGAGAAA
>CAMPDV010003721.1:7500-10000 GCA_946699065.1 Loxodes magnus
CTGTGAAGAGTTATGGAGCAGGTATTAGTGCAGATCTTGGTGGTAGTAGCAAGTATTCCAATGCCAACTTGGAAGACTGAAGTGGAGAAGGTTTTCATGAGAACCGCACTGGATCATGAGTCACCCGATCCTAACCTTACGAGGGAAAGGGAATATGGTTAATATTCCATAGGTACTTACTACATAGTGGTGACACAATATGCCGCAATATGTCGGGGTTGGTCCTGGGGAGAGTTGTCTTTTCTGTCTAACATACATGTGCGCCTGGATCCATTACGGCGAGAGAGGCGTGATGTATGGAAGAGCAGCACACTGTATGTGTTGTCTGGAGCACCAACTACGATCCATGAAACTTGCGGCATGTAATATGTAGGAGTATTCGTACCTATACCGCAGCAGGTCTCCAAGGTTAGCAGCCTCTAGTCAATAGGACAATGTAGGTAAGGGAAGTCGGCAAATTAGATCTGTAACTTCGGGAGAAAGATTGGCTCTGAGGGCCAGGCAGAAGTCTCCACTGGAGGGATTGTGTGACTTAATTTTCACGGAAGTGGGAGTTTTGTCGCCATGACCGAAGGTGGTCGGCCCTGCGGCGAATGGCCACCTCAGAACTGGAGCGGCAGGAGGAATCCGACTGTTTAATTAAAACAAAGCATTGTGAAGGTGATATGTTAACACAATGTGATTTCTGCCCAGTGCTCTGAATGTCAAGGTGATGAGATTCAACGAAGCGCGGGTAAACGGCGGGAGTAACTATGACTCTCTTAAGGTAGCCAAATGCCTCGTCATCTAATTAGTGACGTGCATGAATGGATTAACGAGATTCCTACTGTCCCTATCTACTACCTAGCGAAGCCACAGCCAAGGGAACGGGCTTGGCATGATCAGCGGGGAAAGAAGACCCTGTTGAGTTTGACTCTAGTCTGGCGCGTAGAGCGGCGTAGGAGGCGTAGAATAAGTGGGAGGCCGCGATCTTGAAATACCACTACTCTTAATGTCGCTTTACTTATCCTGTCATGCAGTAACTTTCTAGCAATGTAACTGGGTGGGAGAAACCGCCAGGTGGGGAGTTTGGCTGGGGCGGCACATCTGTTAAAAGATAACACAGGTGTCCTACGGCCAGCTCAGAGCGGACAGAAACCGCTCACAGACCAAAAGGGGAAAAGCTGGCTTCATTCAACCTCTCAGTGTCAGGATGAACTGGGAAACCATGGCCTATCGATCCTTTGCCTTTTACGAGTTTTAAGCCAGAGGTGTCAGAAAAATTACCACAGGGATAACTGGCTTGTGGCAGCCAAGCGTTCATAGCGACGTTGCTTTTTGATTCTTCGATGTCGGCTCTTCCTATCATTGTGAAGCAGAATTCACCAAGTGTCGGATTGTTCACCCGTCAAAAGGGAACGTGAGCTGGGTTTAGACCGTCGTGAGACAGGTTAGTTTTACCCTACTGATCACTGCGTCGCCACAGTAGTCCAACTCAGTACGAGAGGAACCGTTGGTCCAGATCTCTGGTATCGCCATTGGTTGAGCAGCCCGTGTGGCTACGCTACCATCTGCATAGATTATGACTGAACGCCTCTAAGTCAGAATCTAATCTGGGAGCGACGCCTTCTATCTACTTATGAAAACAATACTTTTTATATCCCCAAGCCCTCCCCATGTCTGTTAACAGAATAAGGACGGCTCATCACATACAAGTAGATAGGATAGATCCTTTGTAGACCACTAAGTATTGACCTGGGGTTGTACGCATGAGAGTAAGCTTGCCTTACGATCTGCTGAGACTCTTCCATGGTCACTCGATCTATCTCTTCTTTATCTCTCTGCTGGGGCATTACTCACTTAAATAACTAGTAGTACAAAATAGTACAATATATTACAAAATAGTATCTAGTTATAATGAGAAGTAGTACCTATTAGTACCTAGTTATACGAGAAAAAGTACCATATAGTACCTAGTTATACGAGAAGTTGTACCTAATAGTATCTCTTAGTACCTACTTGTAACGAGAAGTAGTACCTAAAAGTACCATAAGTACCTAGTCATAACGAGAAATAGTACCTAGTAGAACTTATTCGTACCGAGAAGTTGTACCTAGTCGTACCTAGTTGTACCTATTAGTACCTAGTTATAACGAGAAATAGTACTTATTAGTTTCCTATTCGTACCGAGTAGTAGTACCTAATAGTACCATAAGTACGTAGTTATAACGAGGAATAGTAGCTATTAGTACCTAATAGTACCTAGTTATAACGAGAAATAGTACCTAGTAGAACCTAGTCGTATCGAGTAGTAGTACCTAATAGTACCTAGTCGTACCTAGTCGTACCTAGTCGTACCTAGTCGTACCTTGTTGTACCTAATAGTACCTAGTTGTAACGAGAAATAGTACCTAATAGTACCTAGTTGTAACGAGAAATAGTACCTATTAGTACCTAGTTATAACGAGAAGTAGTACCTAATAATACCTAGTTATAACGAAAAGTAGTACCTATAAGTACC
>CAMPDV010003721.1:15000-20000 GCA_946699065.1 Loxodes magnus
GGCGATGAGGGCCCAACCTGAAGCGGAGTTAAGGCGACAGAACCCGTCTGCAAGTAAAGGCGTTAGTCCATTTAGACAGTAGGACGGTGGCCATGGAAGTCGGAACCCGCTAAGGAGTGTGTAACAACTCACCTACCGAATGGACTAGCCCTGAAAATGGAAGTCGCGAAAGGCGGGTGCCCATACTCTGCCCTCTGGTGTAGGAGGGCGTAGTATCTGCATGGAAGTAATTCTGTGAAGAGTTATGGAGCAGGTATTAGTGCAGATCTTGGTGGTAGTAGCAAGTATTCCAATGCCAACTTGGAAGACTGAAGTGGAGAAGGTTTTCATGAGAACCGCACTGGATCATGAGTCACCCGATCCTAACCTTACGAGGGAAAGGGAATATGGTTAATATTCCATAGGTACTTACTACATAGTGGTGACACAATATGCCGCAATATGTCGGGGTTGGTCCTGGGGAGAGTTGTCTTTTCTGTCTAACATACATGTGCGCCTGGATCCATTACGGCGAGAGAGGCGTGATGTATGGAAGAGCAGCACACTGTATGTGTTGTCTGGAGCACCAACTACGATCCATGAAACTTGCGGCATGTAATATGTAGGAGTATTCGTACCTATACCGCAGCAGGTCTCCAAGGTTAGCAGCCTCTAGTCAATAGGACAATGTAGGTAAGGGAAGTCGGCAAATTAGATCTGTAACTTCGGGAGAAAGATTGGCTCTGAGGGCCAGGCAGAAGTCTCCACTGGAGGGATTGTGTGACTTAATTTTCACGGAAGTGGGAGTTTTGTCGCCATGACCGAAGGTGGTCGGCCCTGCGGCGAATGGCCACCTCAGAACTGGAGCGGCAGGAGGAATCCGACTGTTTAATTAAAACAAAGCATTGTGAAGGTGATATGTTAACACAATGTGATTTCTGCCCAGTGCTCTGAATGTCAAGGTGATGAGATTCAACGAAGCGCGGGTAAACGGCGGGAGTAACTATGACTCTCTTAAGGTAGCCAAATGCCTCGTCATCTAATTAGTGACGTGCATGAATGGATTAACGAGATTCCTACTGTCCCTATCTACTACCTAGCGAAGCCACAGCCAAGGGAACGGGCTTGGCATGATCAGCGGGGAAAGAAGACCCTGTTGAGTTTGACTCTAGTCTGGCGCGTAGAGCGGCGTAGGAGGCGTAGAATAAGTGGGAGGCCGCGATCTTGAAATACCACTACTCTTAATGTCGCTTTACTTATCCTGTCATGCAGTAACTTTCTAGCAATGTAACTGGGTGGGAGAAACCGCCAGGTGGGGAGTTTGGCTGGGGCGGCACATCTGTTAAAAGATAACACAGGTGTCCTACGGCCAGCTCAGAGCGGACAGAAACCGCTCACAGACCAAAAGGGGAAAAGCTGGCTTCATTCAACCTCTCAGTGTCAGGATGAACTGGGAAACCATGGCCTATCGATCCTTTGCCTTTTACGAGTTTTAAGCCAGAGGTGTCAGAAAAATTACCACAGGGATAACTGGCTTGTGGCAGCCAAGCGTTCATAGCGACGTTGCTTTTTGATTCTTCGATGTCGGCTCTTCCTATCATTGTGAAGCAGAATTCACCAAGTGTCGGATTGTTCACCCGTCAAAAGGGAACGTGAGCTGGGTTTAGACCGTCGTGAGACAGGTTAGTTTTACCCTACTGATCACTGCGTCGCCACAGTAGTCCAACTCAGTACGAGAGGAACCGTTGGTCCAGATCTCTGGTATCGCCATTGGTTGAGCAGCCCGTGTGGCTACGCTACCATCTGCATAGATTATGACTGAACGCCTCTAAGTCAGAATCTAATCTGGGAGCGACGCCTTCTATCTACTTATGAAAACAATACTTTTTATATCCCCAAGCCCTCCCCATGTCTGTTAACAGAATAAGGACGGCTCATCACATACAAGTAGATAGGATAGATCCTTTGTAGACCACTAAGTATTGACCTGGGGTTGTACGCATGAGAGTAAGCTTGCCTTACGATCTGCTGAGACTCTTCCATGGTCACTCGATCTATCTCTTCTTTATCTCTCTGCTGGGGCATTACTCACTTAAATACCTATCAGTACAAAATAGTACAATATATTACAAAATAGTATCTAGTTATAATGAGAAGTAGTACCTATTAGTACCTAGTTATACGAGAAAAAGTACCATATAGTACCTAGTTATACGAGAAGTTGTACCTAATAGTATCTCTTAGTACCTACTTGTAACGAGAAGTAGTACCTAAAAGTACCATAAGTACCTAGTCATAACGAGAAATAGTACCTAGTAGAACTTATTCGTACCGAGAAGTTGTACCTAGTCGTACCTAGTTGTACCTATTAGTACCTAGTTATAACGAGAAATAGTACTTATTAGTACCTATTCGTACCGAGTAGTAGTACCTAAAAGTACCATAAGTACGTAGTTATAACGAGGAATAGTAGCTATTAGTACCTAATAGTACCTAGTTATAACGAGAAATAGTACCTAGTAGAACCTAGTCGTATCGAGTAGTAGTACCTAATAGTACCTAGTCGTACCTAGTCGTACCTAGTAGTACCTAGTTGTACCTTGTTGTACCTAATAGTACCTAGTTGTAACGAGAAATAGTACCTAATAGTACCTAGTTGTAACGAGAAATAGTACCTATTAGTACCTAGTTATAACGAGAAGTAGTACCTAATAATACCTAGTTATAACGAAAAGTAGTACCTATAAGTACCTAGTTGTACCGAGTATTAGTACCTAGTAGAACCCAGTCGTACCTTGAAATAGTACTTATTAGTACCTAGTAGTACCTTGTTGTACCTAATAGTACCTACTTATAACGAGAAATAGTACCTATTAGTACCTAGTCGTATCGAGTAGTAGTACCTAATAGTACCATAAGTACTTAGTTATAACGAGAAATAGTACCTATAAGTACCATAAGTACCTAGTCATAACGAGAAATAGTACCTAGTAGAACTTATTCGTACCGAGAAGTTGTACCTAGTCGTACCTAGTCGTACCTAGTCGTACCTAGTCGTACCTAGTCGTACCTAGTCGTACCTAGTTATAACGAGAAATAGTACCCAGTCGTACCGAGTTGTAGTACTTAGTAGAACCTAGTCATACCTAGTCGTACCGAGAAGTTGTACCTAGTAGAACCTAGTCGTACCGAGAAGTTGTACCTAGTAGTACGTTGTAGTGTCTATTAGTACCTAGTTATAACGAGAAATAGTACCTGTAGAACCTAGTCGTACCTAGTAGAACCTAGTTGTACTTAGTCGTACCTAATAGTACCTTGTTATAACGAGAAAAAGTACCCATTACTACCTAGTCATAACGAGAAACAGTACCTATTAGTACCTAATAGTACCTAGTCGTACCTATTCGTACCTAGTAGTACCTTGTTGTACCTAATAGTACCTAGTTATAACGAGAAAAAGTACCCATTAGTACCTAGTCGTACCGAGTAGTAGTACCTAGTAGAACTTAGTCGTACCTAGTCATACCTACTCGTACCTAGTCGTACCTATTCGTACCTATTCGTACCTAGTCGTACCTAGTCGTACCTAGTCGTACCTAATAGTACCTAGTTATAACGAGAAATAGTACGTATTAGTAACTAGTTATAACGAGAAGTAGTACCAAGTAGTACCTAAAAGTACCTAGTTGTAACGAGAAATAGTACCTATTAGTACCTAGTCGTATCGAGTAGTAGTATCTAAAAGTACCATAGGTACCTAGTTAAAACGAGAAATAGTACCTATTAGTACCATAAGTACGTAGTTATAACGAAAAATAGTACCTATAAGTACCTAGTAGTACCTAGTCGTACCGAGTAGTAGTACCTAGTAGAACCTAGTCGTACCTAGTTTTACCGAGAAATAATACCCAGTCATACCTAATAGTACCTAGTTATAACGAGAAGTAGTACCTAAAAGTACCTAGTAGTACTTAGTAGAACCTAGTCGTACCTAGTTGTACCGAGCACTAGTACCTAATAGTATCTCTTAGTACCTAGTTGTTACGAGAAATATTACCTAATAGTACTTAGTCGTACATATTCGTACCTAGTAGTACCTTGTTGTACCTATTCATACGAGAAGATGTACCTAATAGTACCATAAGTACCTAGTTGTAACGAGTATTAGTACCTAGTAGAACCTAGTCGTATCGAGTAGTAGTACCTAGTCGTACCTAGTCGTACCTAGTCATATCTAGTCGTACCTATTCGTACCTATTCGTACCTAGTAGTACCTTGTTGTACCTAATAGTACCTAGTTATACGAGAAGATGTACCTAATAGTACCCCTTAGTACCTAGTATTACCTAGTCGTATCTTGCTGTACTTAGTTGTACCTAGTAGTACTTAGTCATACCTTTAGTTACTTTTATTGGTATCATCTTTCTAGGGTATTACATCGAGATTCTCTCTACTATCTCTGCTGGGGTTTTACTTGCTTTAACTTACTTTGATCATTAAAGTACAAAATTTCAAATTTTTGAAAATTTGAAATAAAAGATGATAAAGACCTAACTTGAAAAGGTATTGATGCTTGACTATCTAATGATGATGAAGAAGAGATGACTTTTAAGTGCTAATCAGTAGTAGAAGGATAGAGATAAAAGAATGAAAAGAGAAGTAAAAAGCATGAATAAGAAGATTTCTTGGACTCTAAAAAGAAGTGAAAATTTCAAATTTTTGAAAATTTGAAAAAAGAGAAAGCAAAAGAAAAAGTTTGGACAGATGAAGAATGGAAGGAAGATGATGATGCTTAAACATGAAGCACTTTAAGTGCTACCGTTTGAGAAAAGAAGATTCAATGTAAGTAGATAAAAAGTAGAAAAGAGACTTGAAAGAAAAAAATGATGGGTTTGATGAATGGGTATGCGTGACAAAGGCGTGAATCTAAAAATTGAGAAATGCATATATAAGAAATGAAGGTTGGCTAAGAAGGTAAAAAGAAGGTCTTGATGCCTATGGTGGTGGCCTAGCGTATATTT
>CAMPDV010003721.1:22500-25000 GCA_946699065.1 Loxodes magnus
TAGTTGGGGAGGAAGCTGTGCGTCTACAATAAATCTGAGCAAAGCTTTGAAAAGAAGTATTGCAAGGATATAGTGGACGGACCGTCCCGTCTTGAAACACGGACCAAGGAGTCTAGCTATATCGCGAGTCTGTGCATGTAAATGTGTAGGCGAAATGAAAGTGATCTCTACCATCAGTAGAGGCCCGTAAGCGGAGTAAGCGAAATGGCTGGGACCCGAAAGATGGTGAGCTATGCTTGGGCAGGACGAAGCCAGGGGAAACTCTGGTGGAGGTTCGTGTAGGTGCTGACGTGCAAATCGCTCTGTGGACCTGAGTATAGGGGCGAAAGACTCATCGAACCATCTAGTAGCTGGTTCCCTCCGAAGTTTCCCTCAGGATAGCTGGGACTTTTAGTGGCATCCGGTAAAGCCAATGAATAGAGGTTCGGGAGGAGTCACTCCTTCCTCCTATTATCAAACTTTAAATGGGTGCAGTAACGTTTCATAAATGAACGTGACATGACATAAATGTCCCTAGTGGGCCAATCCTGGTAAGCAGGACTGGCGATGAGGGCCCAACCTGAAGCGGAGTTAAGGCGACAGAACCCGTCTGCAAGTAAAGGCGTTAGTCCATTTAGACAGTAGGACGGTGGCCATGGAAGTCGGAACCCGCTAAGGAGTGTGTAACAACTCACCTACCGAATGGACTAGCCCTGAAAATGGAAGTCGCGAAAGGCGGGTGCCCATACTCTGCCCTCTGGTGTAGGAGGGCGTAGTATCTGCATGGAAGTAATTCTGTGAAGAGTTATGGAGCAGGTATTAGTGCAGATCTTGGTGGTAGTAGCAAGTATTCCAATGCCAACTTGGAAGACTGAAGTGGAGAAGGTTTTCATGAGAACCGCACTGGATCATGAGTCACCCGATCCTAACCTTACGAGGGAAAGGGAATATGGTTAATATTCCATAGGTACTTACTACATAGTGGTGACACAATATGCCGCAATATGTCGGGGTTGGTCCTGGGGAGAGTTGTCTTTTCTGTCTAACATACATGTGCGCCTGGATCCATTACGGCGAGAGAGGCGTGATGTATGGAAGAGCAGCACACTGTATGTGTTGTCTGGAGCACCAACTACGATCCATGAAACTTGCGGCATGTAATATGTAGGAGTATTCGTACCTATACCGCAGCAGGTCTCCAAGGTTAGCAGCCTCTAGTCAATAGGACAATGTAGGTAAGGGAAGTCGGCAAATTAGATCTGTAACTTCGGGAGAAAGATTGGCTCTGAGGGCCAGGCAGAAGTCTCCACTGGAGGGATTGTGTGACTTAATTTTCACGGAAGTGGGAGTTTTGTCGCCATGACCGAAGGTGGTCGGCCCTGCGGCGAATGGCCACCTCAGAACTGGAGCGGCAGGAGGAATCCGACTGTTTAATTAAAACAAAGCATTGTGAAGGTGATATGTTAACACAATGTGATTTCTGCCCAGTGCTCTGAATGTCAAGGTGATGAGATTCAACGAAGCGCGGGTAAACGGCGGGAGTAACTATGACTCTCTTAAGGTAGCCAAATGCCTCGTCATCTAATTAGTGACGTGCATGAATGGATTAACGAGATTCCTACTGTCCCTATCTACTACCTAGCGAAGCCACAGCCAAGGGAACGGGCTTGGCATGATCAGCGGGGAAAGAAGACCCTGTTGAGTTTGACTCTAGTCTGGCGCGTAGAGCGGCGTAGGAGGCGTAGAATAAGTGGGAGGCCGCGATCTTGAAATACCACTACTCTTAATGTCGCTTTACTTATCCTGTCATGCAGTAACTTTCTAGCAATGTAACTGGGTGGGAGAAACCGCCAGGTGGGGAGTTTGGCTGGGGCGGCACATCTGTTAAAAGATAACACAGGTGTCCTACGGCCAGCTCAGAGCGGACAGAAACCGCTCACAGACCAAAAGGGGAAAAGCTGGCTTCATTCAACCTCTCAGTGTCAGGATGAACTGGGAAACCATGGCCTATCGATCCTTTGCCTTTTACGAGTTTTAAGCCAGAGGTGTCAGAAAAATTACCACAGGGATAACTGGCTTGTGGCAGCCAAGCGTTCATAGCGACGTTGCTTTTTGATTCTTCGATGTCGGCTCTTCCTATCATTGTGAAGCAGAATTCACCAAGTGTCGGATTGTTCACCCGTCAAAAGGGAACGTGAGCTGGGTTTAGACCGTCGTGAGACAGGTTAGTTTTACCCTACTGATCACTGCGTCGCCACAGTAGTCCAACTCAGTACGAGAGGAACCGTTGGTCCAGATCTCTGGTATCGCCATTGGTTGAGCAGCCCGTGTGGCTACGCTACCATCTGCATAGATTATGACTGAACGCCTCTAAGTCAGAATCTAATCTGGGAGCGACGCCTTCTATCTACTTATGAAAACAATACTTTTTATATCCCCAAGCCCTCCCCATGTCTGTTAACAGAATAAGGACGGCTCATCACATACAAGTAGATAGGATAGATCCTTTGTAGACCACTAA
>CAMPDV010003721.1:30000-32500 GCA_946699065.1 Loxodes magnus
TTCTGTGAAGAGTTATGGAGCAGGTATTAGTGCAGATCTTGGTGGTAGTAGCAAGTATTCCAATGCCAACTTGGAAGACTGAAGTGGAGAAGGTTTTCATGAGAACCGCACTGGATCATGAGTCACCCGATCCTAACCTTACGAGGGAAAGGGAATATGGTTAATATTCCATAGGTACTTACTACATAGTGGTGACACAATATGCCGCAATATGTCGGGGTTGGTCCTGGGGAGAGTTGTCTTTTCTGTCTAACATACATGTGCGCCTGGATCCATTACGGCGAGAGAGGCGTGATGTATGGAAGAGCAGCACACTGTATGTGTTGTCTGGAGCACCAACTACGATCCATGAAACTTGCGGCATGTAATATGTAGGAGTATTCGTACCTATACCGCAGCAGGTCTCCAAGGTTAGCAGCCTCTAGTCAATAGGACAATGTAGGTAAGGGAAGTCGGCAAATTAGATCTGTAACTTCGGGAGAAAGATTGGCTCTGAGGGCCAGGCAGAAGTCTCCACTGGAGGGATTGTGTGACTTAATTTTCACGGAAGTGGGAGTTTTGTCGCCATGACCGAAGGTGGTCGGCCCTGCGGCGAATGGCCACCTCAGAACTGGAGCGGCAGGAGGAATCCGACTGTTTAATTAAAACAAAGCATTGTGAAGGTGATATGTTAACACAATGTGATTCTGCCCAGTGCTCTGAATGTCAAGGTGATGAGATTCAACGAAGCGCGGGTAAACGGCGGGAGTAACTATGACTCTCTTAAGGTAGCCAAATGCCTCGTCATCTAATTAGTGACGTGCATGAATGGATTAACGAGATTCCTACTGTCCCTATCTACTACCTAGCGAAGCCACAGCCAAGGGAACGGGCTTGGCATGATCAGCGGGGAAAGAAGACCCTGTTGAGTTTGACTCTAGTCTGGCGCGTAGAGCGGCGTAGGAGGCGTAGAATAAGTGGGAGGCCGCGATCTTGAAATACCACTACTCTTAATGTCGCTTTACTTATCCTGTCATGCAGTAACTTTCTAGCAATGTAACTGGGTGGGAGAAACCGCCAGGTGGGGAGTTTGGCTGGGGCGGCACATCTGTTAAAAGATAACACAGGTGTCCTACGGCCAGCTCAGAGCGGACAGAAACCGCTCACAGACCAAAAGGGGAAAAGCTGGCTTCATTCAACCTCTCAGTGTCAGGATGAACTGGGAAACCATGGCCTATCGATCCTTTGCCTTTTACGAGTTTTAAGCCAGAGGTGTCAGAAAAATTACCACAGGGATAACTGGCTTGTGGCAGCCAAGCGTTCATAGCGACGTTGCTTTTTGATTCTTCGATGTCGGCTCTTCCTATCATTGTGAAGCAGAATTCACCAAGTGTCGGATTGTTCACCCGTCAAAAGGGAACGTGAGCTGGGTTTAGACCGTCGTGAGACAGGTTAGTTTTACCCTACTGATCACTGCGTCGCCACAGTAGTCCAACTCAGTACGAGAGGAACCGTTGGTCCAGATCTCTGGTATCGCCATTGGTTGAGCAGCCCGTGTGGCTACGCTACCATCTGCATAGATTATGACTGAACGCCTCTAAGTCAGAATCTAATCTGGGAGCGACGCCTTCTATCTACTTATGAAAACAATACTTTTTATATCCCCAAGCCCTCCCCATGTCTGTTAACAGAATAAGGACGGCTCATCACATACAAGTAGATAGGATAGATCCTTTGTAGACCACTAAGTATTGACCTGGGGTTGTACGCATGAGAGTAAGCTTGCCTTACGATCTGCTGAGACTCTTCCATGGTCACTCGATCTATCTCTTCTTTATCTCTCTGCTGGGGCATTACTCACTTAAATACCTATCAGTACAAAATAGTACAATATAGTACAAAATAGTATCTAGTTATAACGAGAAATAGTACCTATTAGTACCTAGTTATACGAGAAAAAGTACCATATAGTACCTAGTTATACGAGAAGTTGTACCTAATAGTATCTATTAGTACCTACTTGTAACGAGAAGTAGTACCTAAAAGTACCATAAGTACCTAGTCATAACGAGAAATAGTACCTAGTAGAACTTAGTCGTACCGAGAAGTTGTACCTAGTCGTACCTAGTTGTACCTATTAGTACCTAGTTATAACGAGAAATAGTACTTATTAGTACCTGTTCGTACCGAGTATTAGTACCTAATAGTACCATAAGTACGTAGTTATAACGAGGAATAGTAGCTATTAGTACCTAATAGTACCTAGTTATAACGAGAAATAGTACCTAGTAGAACCTAGTCGTATCGAGTAGTAGTACCTAATAGTACCTAGTCGTACCTAGTCGTACATAGTCGTACCTAGTCGTACCTAGTCGTACCTAGTAGTACCTAGTAGTACCTTGTTGTACCTAATAGTACCTAGTTGTAACGAGAAATAGTACCTATTAGTACCTATTAGTACCTAGTTATAACGAGAAGTAGTACCTAATAGTACCTAGTTATAACGAAAAGTAGTACCTAT
>CAMPDV010003721.1:37500-39334 GCA_946699065.1 Loxodes magnus
AGCACACTGTATGTGTTGTCTGGAGCACCAACTACGATCCATGAAACTTGCGGCATGTAATATGTAGGAGTATTCGTACCTATACCGCAGCAGGTCTCCAAGGTTAGCAGCCTCTAGTCAATAGGACAATGTAGGTAAGGGAAGTCGGCAAATTAGATCTGTAACTTCGGGAGAAAGATTGGCTCTGAGGGCCAGGCAGAAGTCTCCACTGGAGGGATTGTGTGACTTAATTTTCACGGAAGTGGGAGTTTTGTCGCCATGACCGAAGGTGGTCGGCCCTGCGGCGAATGGCCACCTCAGAACTGGAGCGGCAGGAGGAATCCGACTGTTTAATTAAAACAAAGCATTGTGAAGGTGATATGTTAACACAATGTGATTTCTGCCCAGTGCTCTGAATGTCAAGGTGATGAGATTCAACGAAGCGCGGGTAAACGGCGGGAGTAACTATGACTCTCTTAAGGTAGCCAAATGCCTCGTCATCTAATTAGTGACGTGCATGAATGGATTAACGAGATTCCTACTGTCCCTATCTACTACCTAGCGAAGCCACAGCCAAGGGAACGGGCTTGGCATGATCAGCGGGGAAAGAAGACCCTGTTGAGTTTGACTCTAGTCTGGCGCGTAGAGCGGCGTAGGAGGCGTAGAATAAGTGGGAGGCCGCGATCTTGAAATTCCACTACTCTTAATGTCGCTTTACTTATCCTGTCATGCAGTAACTTTCTAGCAATGTAACTGGGTGGGAGAAACCGCCAGGTGGGGAGTTTGGCTGGGGCGGCACATCTGTTAAAAGATAACACAGGTGTCCTACGGCCAGCTCAGAGCGGACAGAAACCGCTCACAGACCAAAAGGGGAAAAGCTGGCTTCATTCCAACCTCTCAGTGTCAGGATGAACTGGGAAACCATGGCCTATCGATCCTTTGCCTTTTACGAGTTTTAAGCCAGAGGTGTCAGAAAAATTACCACAGGGATAACTGGCTTGTGGCAGCCAAGCGTTCATAGCGACGTTGCTTTTTGATTCTTCGATGTCGGCTCTTCCTATCATTGTGAAGCAGAATTCACCAAGTGTCGGATTGTTCACCCCCGTCAAAAGGGAACGTGAGCTGGGTTTTAGACCGTCGTGAGGACAGGTTAGTTTTAACCCTACTGATCACTGCGTCGCCACAGTAGTCCAACTCAGTACGAGAGGAACCGTTGGTCCAGATCTCTGGTATCGCCATTGGTTGAGCAGCCCGTGTGGCTACGCTACCATCTGCATAGATTATGACTGAACGCCTCTAAGTCAGAATCTAATCTGGGAGCGACGCCTTCTATCTACTTATGAAAACAATACTTTTTATATCCCCAAGCCCTCCCCATGTCTGTTAACAGAATAAGGACGGCTCATCACATACAAGTAGATAGGATAGATCCTTTGTAGACCACTAAGTATTGACCTGGGGTTGTACGCATGAGAGTAAGCTTGCCTTACGATCTGCTGAGGACTCTTCCATGGTCACTCGATCTATCTCTTCTTTATCTCTCTGCTGGGGGCATTACTCACTTAAATACCTTATCAGGTACAAAATAGTACAATATAGTACAAAATAGTATCTAGTTATAATGAGAAGTAGTACCTATTAGTACCTAGTTATACGAGAAAAAGTACCATATAGTACACTCGATACGACTAGGTTCTACTAGGTACTATTTCTCGTTATAACTAGGTACTATAGGTACTAATAGATACTATTCCTCGTTATAACTACGTACTTATGGTACTTTTATGTACTAATACTCGGTACGAATAGTTACTAATAAGTTACTATTTCTCGTATAATAGGTACTAATAGGTAC